>NJRL01000647.1:108774-119907 GCA_003063815.1 Aphaenogaster rudis | reverse complement strand
AATTGAAGGTTTCGGTGGAAACTAGACCAGTGTAAATTAAGACCCCCACTTTGTCGCCGTAGCCGCCAGAAAGAATCTCATTGGTAGCCGCCATCTTAGGGTCAGATATAGTTGACCACCAATCAGGAAGAGAGACAAGTTGTCGCTTCTTTGATATTCAGGACTCTAGACCAATCAAAGCTAAGTTAACTAAACTTGTTTCTTTCTTTCGATTGGTCAAATTCCAATCCAATCTCAATCCCAATCCATAGTCTGATACGGGTTTTACGTTTTTTTGTGTGCCATGGCCTTTAACGTTTCCGCCCTAGGGGAAAAGATACGTGATCGCTACCCTGATTGGCCGCTGCGCATCCATGGGAATGCTTCACCTTCTATTCTTTTCACCATGCTAGCAGCACTGATTCCAAATTTCGACCGTCGTAGTTGCCATCACTGAATTTCTCTTATCGTACGGTGGAGGGCGGAATCCGCGATTCGATCCGTTCGCGCGAGAGCCGAGAGCCTCGGAGCGGCGGTGTCTTGCGGGAATCTTTCGATTTTCTGATTTTCGGTACGTGACGGCAAAGTACCGTCGATCTCCGACAGGATATTATGCGGAGCGGCCGTTCTTCTGAGGTCACGTTCGGCACGGCGTTGTTGCGATCGGCGATCCTTTAATCCCCGGCATCGAGAGGCCGCGTACTTCACTGTCATCATTGTGCTTTTCTGCTCCCGACGGGATATCGTCCGAGAAGAATTGAGTAATTCTTCCGATTCTTCTTTCGCGAATAATGCCGCCCGCGATGATAGATTTCGGCGCGTTGAAGCGGCGGGTCCTGCTCCTTCTGTTCGTGCTGAGTCAGGTGGGTCATGGTCACGAAGAGGATGCGCATACTCTCCGGTATACCCACGACAATTTTTCCGCAGAGATTAGCAAGAGAAATCACTTCGTCATGTTCTATGCGCCATGGTAAATGAATGTGTATTTTCATTATTTTTTTATAATAAATGTCTCATAAGACTCAGTGGATAAAAAATTCAACTAATGTGATTAAGGAGCTATGAACTGAACAAAGTATTTGTGCTAATCAAAATAGAATTATATTTAACACAAGATCCAAATTTACCAATGTTTTGACCTCACATTAGATCATTTTCAGTGTCATTTTCAGTACACAGTTAAAAACTTACATTAAAATATATAAAAATGATATTTAATATGTAAGAAGAAAAAGCTGTAGATGTTTTTGTTGCTTACTGATGATATTGGATGCACCAACATGGTCATGTGTATAATAAAATAACGCACGGTGTAGTGTAGTAAGTAGATAAAAAGTTGTATAGAGGTTGTTGTTAGTCCAATTATAAAATTTAAAGCCTTAGTCTTCTATTTTGATTAGCACGAATACCTTGCTCGGCTCATAGCTCCTTAATCACATTATTTGAATTTTTTTACATCTTTGTTAGTGCTAATTGAATGGTGAATTACAATTGAATGTTCTGTCTAAGGTGTGGTCATTGTCAAAGACTCGGCCCCACCTGGGAGCAATTGGCGGAGATCTCGAACGAGGAGGACAACGATATAAGAATTGCCAAGGTGGATTGCACGACCGAGAGCATTTTGTGCAGTGAGCAGGATGTTACTGGCTATCCCACGTAATATATCTTTGTTGTCAAACCCCTGGTCTACAATAGGAGTCGTAAGTTGTAAGTTGTAAGAGAAATTGACCAATCACAGTCGATTATTCTCTTCGCATTCGACTGTGATTAGTCAGTTTCTTACGACTTACGACTATTGTTGTAGACCAGGTATAACTTAACTTTTGTCCAAAACAGATACTTTTCAAATTAATTTTTAATTTTATGTTATAATTATATCTGACAATATCTTTACATATCTTATTATACAAGTATCTGTAAATTATTTTGAAATTGTATTGCAATCACATATAATGTTATAATGCCGTGGGAATTTTTGAATACAGGCTAAAGTTTTACAAGGCTGGAGAAACCAAAGGCATCAAATTCCGAGGCACTCGAGATTTACCTACATTGACTTCTTTTATCAATGATCAGTTAGGTAGTTCTTCTATGGTACGTATGATTTATATTGAATTCTTACTTTGCATTGAATTATTAGTGTCACAGTCAATATGCAGAGTGTTTACAGCCTGAAAAAACCTGCAAAACCTAGAATTTTCAGGGTTTTTTTTTTACCTTTGAAAATCAGGGATTTTCATGGAATTGTATTAGCACTTAGGGAAATTTTTGGAATTTTACTTTTAAATTTAAATTCTGTCTCTTTTGAAAAAAAAAAAGGTTTCTTTAACTATTTTGCAGAATATCAAGAATTGGTTAGCAATAAATTTGGCATACACATCCGCATATATTCATGTACATTCTCGTATGATTTGTGAGTTTTTATTTAAAAAATTAGGGTAACAGTAGAAGACAATACAGAAGTGAGTTCGCTGATACACTATACTATATAGTGAGCCTTCCATATACTATCCTATAAGTTTTGCGAATTGTAGAAAAGGATAGGTGTAGTCTTGTGGAGGACTATAAGAGGAAGAAACATTAAAGAGGGTGTATAATATAAAATTAATTCATTTCAAAATTGCATTTAAAAATTCTCTAATTTTACCTGGAATTTTTAATAAAAATACCTGGAAAATTCGAGAATTCTCAGGGTATTTGTTTACATGATTGGAGTAAACATCCTGACATATTTCAGATTGAAGACGTTGCGCCGTCTCCTCCGGAAGCGGTAAATGGATTATTAGAATTAACGGAAGATACGTTTGAGAAACACGTATCTTCCGGGCATCATTTTGTCAAATTTTATGCGCCCTGGTGCGGACACTGCCAGAAATTAGCACCGACATGGGATGAATTAGCCAACAGTCTTCGCAACGACGACATAGTCAGTATTTCTAAGATAGATTGTACGCAGCATCGTAGCGTCTGCGGCCAGTTTGATATTAAAGGATATCCCACGTTATTGTGGATCGAAGACGGCAAAAAGGTATCGAATTGGGAAAAGGAATTGAATTGTCGTTTTTTTTGTGCAAAAGAGGATAATTATCTACACTACTTAAAAAAAAATAAGGAACACTTCATACCCTAAAAATTAAGCTATTTTAAAACTGTTGAAACTCGGCGAAAAATCATCCTAGATAAAAGTTTAAAAAAGCATTTTAAAGCTTGAAGTTTCAACTTTAACGAACTATCCGTCATTTTTTAAAATTGTTTATTTTCCTTGTTCTGTGAATATTGTTCTGCTTTAAAAAAGAACACATTTTTTTTAAAAATTACACATTTTTGACGCTCGATAAAAAAATTCTCCAAAAATTTGACTCAAGTTTCATAAAGTACAACATTTTACCTACAAAACGTATTTTTTTAAATTCTACGATTTTTTTAACCGAGTTACACGATTTTGAAGCTAAACCTGCACTTTTTAGAAATGATGTCGATACTCGGCGAAAAATCATCTTACAAGGGGAGGTCCAAGCAGTGAAGTCACAGATTTCGCCTAACTTTAAATATGTTGTAGCACTTACCTCCCATTAATTCATGGGCAAGTGGCACGATGCAATATTCACACGCATTTATGAGAAATTTGCATTGAAAATTCTCGTGCGCCTTTTGTAACGAGTCGGCGAGCGAGGTTAGCATGTAGCAAGCGTAGCGCAGCGGATAAGGCGCCGGACTGGGATGCTGCACATTGCGGGTTTAAACCCTGCTTTTTCCGATCTTTTTTTTTCTTTTTTTAAATCTAATTTTTATAAAATTACATTTAAGTGAATGATTAGGCAACGTATATAGTAGAAAAATTATTATTTTATAATTTTTAATTTAATATTATTTTAATATTATATTCACATATTTTAACGCCTGCAATCATACAAATAATATCGATTCATAATTTAATTAAAAATTCCAAAATCATTTTTTAATTCTGCTTTATTTCTATATGTTTCTATATACATATATCAATGACATCTGCTTTTCCCTAAACAATTTGAAAAAACCGTGCTTTTGTAAAGATATAAGCTACATTCAATATGCTTGGTGTAAATCGATATTATGCTTCGTATGGATTGCAGGCGTGCGTGCGTGCGTGCGTGCGTGCGTGTGTGTGTGTGTGTGTGTGTGTTAAAATACGTGAATATAATATTAAAATAATGTAAAATATTAAATTATAAATTATAAAATAATAATTTTTCTACTACACATACGTTGCCTAATCATTCACTCAAATGTATGTACATTTTATAAAAATTAGATTTAAAAAAGAAAAAAGGATCGGAAAATGCAGGGTTTGAACCCGCAACGTGCAGCATCCCAGTCCGCCGCCTTGTCTGCTGCACTACGCTTGCTACATGCTAACCTCGCTCGCCGACTCGTTACAAAAGGCGCACGAGAATTTTCAATACAAATTTCTCGCGAATGCGTGAGTATTGCATCGTGCCACTTGCCCATGAATTAGTGGGAGGTAAGTGCTACAACATATTTAAAGTTAAGCGAAATCCATGACTTCATTACTTGGATCTCCCCTTGTTAGATAAAAGTTTAGAAAAACATTTTAAAGCTTGAACCTTTAACGCGTTTTCGGTGGTTTAAAAAAATTTTTTATCTTCCTTCTTCTGTGCTTTAAAAAAGAACACATTGTTTTTTCCTTAAAATTACGTATATTTGACACTACAGCTCGATAAAAAAATTTTTATTGAAAAATTTGACTCAAGTTCTACAAACTACAACATTTTACCTACAAAACGCTTTTTTAAAATTCTACGATTTTTTTTGACCGAGTTACACGATTTTGAAACCTGTACTTTTTAGAAATGATGTCGATACTCAGCGAAAAATCATCGTAGACAAAAAATTAAAAAAGCATTTTGAAGCTTAAAGTTTTATTTTTAACGTCCTTAAAATGCTTTTTTAATTTTTTATCTACGATGATTTTTCGCCGAGTATCAACATCATTTCTAAAAAGTGCAGGTTTAGCTTCAAATTCGTGTAACTCGGTAAAAAAAATCGTAGAATTTGAAAAAAAGCGTTTTGTAGGTAAAATGTTGTACTTTATGGAATTTGAGTCCAATTTTTGGAGAAATTTTTTTATCGAGTGCAGAGTGTCAAGAATGCGTAATTTTAATGAAAGAAACCAATGTGTTCTTTTTTTAAAGCACAGAACAAGGAAGATAAACAAAATTTTAAGAAATGACCGATAGCTCGTTAAAGTTGAAACTTCAAGCTTTAAAATGCTTTTTTAAACTTTTATCTACGATGATTTTTCGCCGAGTTTCAGTGATTTGAAAATAGCCTAATTTTTAGGGTATGAAGTGTTCCCTATTTTTTTTTAGTAGTATATATACAGGGTGTACCGTAAAGACCGAATCAACGCTTAAGGGTAGATTCATGAGATCTTTTTAAGACGAAAATCCTAATACTAAAAAGTCGAGGTTATAATAGTTTTTGAATTATAAGCATTTATAGCTAGCGAATCAGACCACCTAAAGTTTGCGCGCTCAGGTGTGGTACAACGCGAAGTGCGAAAGGCGATAACTGACTGTCGCCCCTCTTGTTAATATCAGTATAAAGATTACTTATGCGAAGATAAGATTGCTTTTACTGATATTTCTGCAAACGCGCATTGTGCTATAGTAACATTTTTTTTAATATTGGAAGTGGACATTTTTTATTTTTTCGTGATACATAAAGCGCAAGCTGTCAGCTGACATTTCTTTCAGAAATCTGCTCAATTTCATATCATACAGGCAAAACTGTAGTTATCAAACAGTAGATCGTAGTGAGCAAATGATACGTACTGATCTCACAATTATTAAATTGTACTTAAATGAGTTTTATTTAGATATTAGCAATAGTAGCTGTTTATTTTGTTAAGGGGGCATACGTTTAAACCGCCGAAAAATGATTATTATTTTCATTTTCTAGTTTTAAGAAAAATGCGTTTAAAGTTTTGAGACCACCAACGCGACGCGTTCGGCCGGGCCGCGCCGAACTACCTCGAACTTTTCGTCCTAAATTCTGTAATTTTGTCTATTTTTTGAATTTCTACATCAGACTTGCTTTGTACTATTTAAAAAATGTAAGCTATGAAAATATGCAAAAAAAACAATTTTTTAAAATTTTTAAACGGGTATGCCCCCTTAAATAATTGTAAGATCAGTACGTATCATTTGCTAACTACGATCTACTGTTTGATAACTACAGTTTTGCCTGTAGGATATGAAACTGTTAGCAGATTTCTGAAAGAAATGTCATCTGACAGCTTGCACTTTATGTATCGAAAAAATGTCTATTTCCAATATTTAAAAAAATGTTACTATTGCACAATGCGCGTTTGCGGAAATATCAGTAAAAGCAATCTTATCTTTGCATAAATAACCTTTATAATGATATTAACAAGAGGGGGCGACAGTCAGTTATCGCCTTTCGCACTTCGCGTTGTACCACACCTGAGCGCGCGAACTTTAGGTGGTCTGATTCGTTAGCTATAAATGCTTATAATTCAAAAACTATTATAGCCTCGACTTTTTAGTATTAGGATTTTCGTCTTAAAATGATCTCATGAATCTACCCTTAAGCGTTGATCCGGTCTTTACGGTACACCCTGTATATGTGTATAATAGAATATGTATTTGTATGTTCTTTATACTCTCCTAAATCTTTTGACTGATATGGACCGACTTTGGCATAGTTACTCTCTAGACCTCTGTGCAAAATATAGACTACCATAACACCTGAACATTCCACCCCCTTCCCCGGATTTCATCCCCTTTACACTTTGTCATAATTTAAGTTCGGTGCCCGGGCAATGCTGAGTAGTTTAAGCTAGTTTTGCATAAAAGAGCCTTTGGTCAAATAGAATATAAATTTTTAGGTAGATAAATACACCGGCCAACGTACTCACGAAGAGCTGAAGGCTTATGTGTCGATGATGCTGGGTAAGAATGCCGACGAATCGAACTGGAAGAGCGAAAATACTGACGGAGTCCCGCACGCTATATTGAGCCTAACGGCCGACAGTTTCAAACAAGGTATCGAAAAAGGTCTTTCATTCGTCAAGTTCTTTGCACCTTGGTGCGGACATTGCAAACGCTTGGCTCCCACATGGGAAGAGCTAGGCAAGAAGTTCTTTGGTAATGACAACGTGAATATCATCAAGGTCGATTGTACGCTCGACGTAAGCAAACAGTTGTGCAATGAACAGGAGGTGGATGGTTTCCCGACGTTGTACTTATATCGTAACGGACGTAAGGTCTCCGAATATAATGGCTCGCGTAATCTCGATGATCTGTACGACTTTGTGATGAATCACTTGAAAACGCACGACGAATTGTAATCCTGTCGCTAAAGCGTTGAGATAGGTCTCGTAATATATTCTCAATAGTACTTTGAATAATTAAATTAATTTAAGACGCATGACGTGTCAATTTTTTATCGTCAACTGAAAGCGCAAGCGGAAGTTTTTTCATTTTTATACCCTATACGTCGAGAAAAAAAAACAATATGCTATTATATAGAATGTAACATACCAGCGTATCATGTAATCCTGTGTCAAAGACAGATGTACTTCCAAAATATATCTATTTATTGTCTTATCTTATTTATTTTGCATTTATGCGTATTTAATTTCTAAACAGTTACAGTAGGACCAAGAAATTTATTGAAGTCTATATAAGGTAAAAGAAAAAACGAAAACTGACCTCGTTCTTTGTATACACATTGCAAGCATTGATTTCAAGCTAGAAACAAGGATAAAATTGATCAATTTCTCCTAGTTTCTTGCATCGTTTGCATTTATATGTTCGCGCGAGACATAAATAATTTTTTTTATTGCAAACATCTAAAGATTTCTGACGACTAACCATTAACGGAAATATATATACATGCTATATTTTCGTATTGCGAGTGTAGGTGATGCGATAATTCTGTGTTTTTTTGCTGTGTGCGTCTTTATATTATTTATCATTATAACAAACTATATTGCGCATCGGATCTCGTGTAGAGGCGCATTATAATCAATGGTAAACGCCTTTCATTAATGTACCAATAAACAGGTCCGACGCCTTCGTTCAATTCTCATTGTCATGTGTTAGCATAACAATGTGCCGTTAATCAAAAGAATATTTGTTGTATCAAATCGCGATGTAAAACTCGTAGCGAATGATACTGACATTAAAAGACGCAAATAGTTCGTTGAACCCGGCCGTCTGAATCCGTACGACCGTTTTGCAATAAAATTATGTTCACATTTTCTCTGCGTAGACCCTAACAAGGTTTACAATAAGACACACTGAAGTTCTCACTGTCGATGATGCGGTATTGATAATTCTTGTAGGTGGTGAAGTCTACGTCGCGCATTTCGAAAACGTGATCCATGATCTTCTTGATCACCGGCAGGAAACTCGACGTTTTCGCGGCAGCCGCGATCTCATCATAGTAAGCCCATTGCCTGTCCTTGAACTTGTTGATATGTCTCAACTAACAGAGAAGAAAGAAAAAAATTATTATAATTTGATGTGATCTATCGCGAATTTATTATATATTACGTTGTCGTGTCACGTACACTGAGAGAAAAAAATATCTTGATACAAAAAAATTTTATTTAACGCAAAAAAATTATTTACTCGGTAGGTCCTAATAGCTTATTTATTGTATTCAAGTCTTAAAATTTCTTGATTGAAATATTTATAATATTTATAATATTTATAATTTTAAATTAAATATTTACTTACTTTTTGTTCTAGAAAATATTTACTGTTAGATCATTTTTATATTCAGAATAATCAAATTTTTTAATATTAGCAAACAATTTAGTTAAGTTTAATAATATATTATTAGGTTATTTATAAAATATTTATTTTTAAATGTAAAAAATGTAAAAATACAAAATAATATACTTAAGGTAACATGTATATTTACTTAAAACTAAATATTTTTACTAAATAGAACAAACAAATATACTTGTATCAAAAGATATGGTTTTTTAAAAGAAAATGTATTTTTTTCATTGAAAACATTTTCTCTCAGTGTATAATGTGTACACATTGTCTTTCCTTGAAAGGGAAAGCTCATTTCACTAATCTATTGCTGTTCAAATTGCGATCTCCCTTCTGCTGCGAAGGAATCGCTGTGAGAAATTAATCGTCTTATACCGGAATGCCTTGGTTCAGCAGAGACTTTTTCTCGTTCTCATATTCCTCGCGCATCTGTTGCGCCGACGGTAATTTGGCGCGGTCCTCGAGGATCGCGAGGATGTACTGCGCCTGGATGTGAAACATCGGGAACGGTATCACGAGTGCGGGCAGGCCCATAAAGAACAGGTTCATGTAGTCCATGTGCACCAGATGCTTATAGATCGGCTCCACGTGGTCGTCATCCGTACGTATCTCGACTTTAGCCGACATAAAGGGATACGTAAACTTGTAACCTGAGGAGAAACTACTTGTTGTGAACAGTGAAAGTCAAGTTTCACCGCACCCTGAAAAATTATTTCTTGAAGAAACAAAAGTTTAGTAGATATATTAAAATTTTTGTGTTGTTACAGAGCTAATAAAATGATTTGTTATTCTAACAAAATAATTTAGTTGAGTTTCTCTACGTAGACGTCCTCATATTTTTAATTGCAATTGAACAAATTTGTTCTTACAGTAAATAAATACAGTGCACATAGTAGTAAATTATTCTTTTCTCTGTATAATTAATTATTGTTCATTAACGTTAAAAAAAATAATTTCATTATTCAAAATTAAAATTTAATGAAAAAAAACATGTAAAATTTTGCATTTTTTCTGGAAAAGTATATGACTGTTGCATAATGTAAAAAAAATCAGTCAACTAAAATATTTTGTTAAGTTAATTAATAAAAAATTAAATAATATTATTGTATCAATCAAAGTTGTTAGACTGTTTTTATTTTAAAAAAATGTTTCACATTAATCTCGGAAAAAAATTTGTTATATCAACAATGATGTTGTGTTAAACCAACTAATAAACTCCAGCAAACTAATTCAGTACAATGAACAATTATGTCTTGTTCATTCATTAAGAAATGTCTTTATTTTTACACATAATATTTTGTCAATAAAACAAAATAAACAAAAAAATTGGTCAACAACATTGGTCAACAACATTGGTTTGTCGATATTGCAAAGTAATTTTTCTAAATGTGGGATGCCGATATATTCCCGAATTTATTACCGGTACAAAATATGAAATCGTCTACTTCCGCTGTGGAGCCATCGAGGAAGGTGAAGACGTTGCCCCGGATAGACTCGACGCCGGGCCTCTGCTTGACGTTGCTCGACATTTTCGAATCGAGCTGTTCCGGCAGATTATGACTCAGATACACCTGGAGTCGTCGAGGGAAACAAAAAGATTGAGAAAAAGATCGTGTCTCGAATCGTTGATGTTATGATCACTCTGTGTCATTTCTACGCGACGATTTTTTCAGAGTTGGAACGTTACGCGACTGCGACGCGAGAAACAGAGACTCGAAAATTTAAGCGGAGATAGTAGGCTGAAAACTTGGAACAAATCAATTCTTTGTTTTTTGCATTTTCTTAAGCCTTAAAATATATACGATATATTTTTTTATATATCGTTATTGTTATTATTATTATATTACATTATTTTCTTTATATTAACTTTAAACGCGTTTTTCTCGAAACAGTGTTTTCAAAATCGGTGGTCACGATATCTCAAAAACTATTCGATCGATTTGGCTAAAATTTTTACAGCATTTTCTTCACTACTTAATCTTGTTCTCCACGTAGGATTTTTTAATAAAAATGTCTAGTTTTTTATAATTAACAAAAATAGTCCCTGAAATCGCGATTTTTTTATTTAAACAATCGCCATTTTTAAAAAATGCATAAATAAAAATAGCCCTCCGTGGAGGACAAGATTTAAGTTTTCTCTTAAGATTCTGAAAGCATTTTTGCTTTCAGCACATTCTGTGAAATGCTACGATGACCACCGCAAAGTATGTTTTGAAAAACATGGTCTGAATCGACATTACTGCAACCATTATTTATAGTGAATCTGCATAAACAAATTTTTTAAATATAGTTAAAAAAATATTACATTAAATAAAGAAAATCTCTTTTTTTTATTCATTAC
>NJRL01000647.1:0-27070 GCA_003063815.1 Aphaenogaster rudis | reverse complement strand
ATATATAAATAAGAAATTCTTGTTTACCAAAAAATGAATACATATTACTCGAGAATATTTGAGAAATATTAGCATAAGGCTTTTAAAGCGAATAGACCAATCACTATTATCTCGAGTCATAGAGAATTCTCAGCAGTAATCGGTCGATTTACTGTTTCAGTCTTATTATTATTATAAGATTAGTTAGCACCAAGTTTTATAATAATAAATTTTCAATAAAGGTGTATTATATTCCAGATTCTAACAGATAAACTTCGCGAGATATGAAGGCATGTAAGATAAGAAAAAATATATAATGAGTTTATAAATAATAAAATCGCACTAGAAATGCAATGTTATTAAGTTATTTTATATATTCACAATAATAATCGTATAACTTAACACAATTGCATTTTGGATGCGCAAAGCAATTATCAATGTATTACTAAAAAAAAAGTAGAGAACACTTTTCATACCCTAAAAATTAGGCTATTTTCAAACCGCTGCAACTCGGCGAAAAATTATCGTAGATAAAAGTTTAAAAAAGCATTTTAAAGCTTGAAGTTTCAACTTTAACGAGTTATCGGTCATTTTTTAAAATTTGATTATCTTCCTTGTTCTGTGCTTTAAAAAAGAACACATTGTTTTTTTCTTTAAAATTACGCACTTTTAACACTCTGCAGCTCGATAAAAAAATTTCTCTCCAAAAATTCGACTCAAGTTCCATAAACTACAACATTTTACCTACAAAACGCTTTTTTAAAAATCCTCCTACGATTTTTTTTTACCGAGTTACACGATTTTGAAGCTAAACCTGCACTTTTTAGAAATGATGTCGATACTCGGCGAAAAATCATCGTAGATAAAAGTTTAAAAAAGCGCGTTAAAGGTAAAACTTCAAGCTTTAAAATGTTTTTTAAAACTTTTGTTTACGATGATTTTTCGCCGAGTATCGACATCATTTCTAAAAAGTGCAGGTTTAGCTTCAAAATCGTGTAACTTGGTCAAAAAAAATCGTAGGAGGATTTTTAGAAAAGCGTTTTGTAGGTAAAATGTTGTAGTTTATGGAACTTGAGTCGAATTTTTGGAGAGAAATTTTTTGATCGAGTTGCAGAGTGTCAAAAGTGCGTAATTTTAAAGAAAAAAACAATGTGTATTTCTTTTTTAAAGCACAGAACAAGGAAGATAATCAAATTTGAAAAAATGACCGATAACTCAAAGTTGAAACTTCAAGCTTTAAAATGCTTTTTTAAACTTTTATCTACAATGATTTTTCGCCGAGTTGCAGCGATTTGAAAATAGCCTAATTTTTAGGGTATGAAAAGTGTTCCCTATTTTTTTTTTGAGTAGTGTATAATTATATACACTCTTTCTTATCTTAGGAGCCTTTATATGCTCGCAAAATACATCTGTTAAAATAGTACTATTTTTTTATTACGTAATGCATTATATTATTACAGATATGTAAGATATTGTAAAATTATTGTAATGTTACATTGCAAAGTTACTGAGGACATTTTAATGTTACTGCAATCTTGTAACAAACATTGCAGCAATATTTTGCAATATATGAAAAATCGTTTTTCTTCGTTTCTATTATTCGCCACGCTGAAGATGGCTCAAAGCGGATCCGAAACGTCCGCCTGGTATTAAGAAACGTATGATTACGTTCGCACTTCTCTCTCTAAAGAGTCCGGAAGTACGTTTTGCGCATGCTTGACATATATATATTATATTCACGCGCTATATGTTTAATCGACATGCGCAATGTACATTTCCGGACACTTTGAGAAAGAGAAGTATTAAGAAGAAAAGAGAGAAGTATGTTTCTCTCTCCAACCTCCTCCGGACACTGTTTCCTATGCAGAAACTATAACAATTGCCAGTCCATATCTATAAGGTCTAGCTATGACAGCCCCCTTGTCAATTTTTGAATATTTATTATATATGAAATATTCCATTGTTACATTGAAATATTTATATAATATTTCTACAACCTTTCTGTGTTGTATAGGTTGTTATTCAAAAAGTAAAGAGTCGTTACAATTTTTATTACTTTTTCACCAAATTTTGAAGAATTTTTTTAGAATGACATCCAATTGCCTATGAGTTGTGGTTAAATCACATAACGCTCCCTTTTTTAGAACTCGTTTATGCCCATTCCATATGTACATGTGCAAAATAACGATTATACTCGTTATCATTACACAAAAAATGTGTGTAACTGTATTAGTGTTACTAATAAAAAAATAACGTCGTTATCTATTCATTAGTGAAAAAAGTAATTGTAACAGTAACGGCATTGCAAGTAACGCGTTACTTCTCAATCTTGCATTACAGTGGCTTTTTTCTCGACACTTGATCGTTGCCAAGAAAGAATGTCCTCAATTGTTTTGATCTGCATTTGTTTTATCGAAATAATGTTCGACAGCATTATTACATCGCCAAAAGTTCAGTACAATTTATTATAGTTTGCTACAGTTAAATAGTGGTATTTTTTAATAGTACAATGATAAAATACTTTTAAATAAAATAATTTTTTTTCTTGACATAGCAGTATTAGGTATGGATCATTACTTTTAAATTGGTATGAATACGTTATTATTCGTAACGTTTTTTCAAATGATTTTTTTAATACGAATCGCGCTATTATTCGCATTCCGTGGCCGAGCTATGTGTACATCAGCGGCAGTCCAGCTCAGCCGAGCCGTAGCCAAAGAGTTAAAAAGCCTCAAGAAGCTGTAACTCCGATATGTGCAAATACTGCGAAGGCGCACGATACCTTGGTGAAAAATTTTCATAGAATTCTGTATATAATTGTTAATTCATAACTTGTAGAATTTCTAAATTTTATAACTTTTTAAAAAAATGTTTTACGAATATTTTTTATACGAATTTTTTAATTGGAAATATTGAGAAAATGTGAAAAGATACGAGAAAATCTACATCTTTACTATAATTCTTTATTTATGTGAATTCTGAAATATTCTTAAAAAATTTCTCATTCTACAATTTTTTCGAAGAGAACTTATAAAATCTGAAGAAGTTTAATGTAATTTTTTTTTTCGAGAGAGAAATCTTTATAAATCTAAAATATAAAAAAATTTTTAAATTATTATGAAAAAGAGATCTTTTTCGCCAAAGTGGTTTAATAGACTCGCTCAAAGGGCATTATTTAACAAAGATATTAACGATTGATCGTATATTTGATAATAATACACTCGCATAACTTATTCTTGGAACATTCCATCACAAGGAAACAAAGGAATGAAGGAGTGACATTACAGCATAAATAAATGCTAAATTATTTGCAATACGCTAAGACGTATTATGACTTAGATGCGTTTTCGATTGCCACACACACGCTCCATAAATTAAATTCACATACATCTAATTGCTTACAATAACGCATTACACGACTCCGTCTTCGCATGTGCACAATGTGTAAATTGCAGTGCACAAGTTCCAGTAACAGAATCGACGGGCGGCGAATCGATTATTCTCTACCGTATGGCCGACATCACGTCCTTCCGTCTTATTAGACGAAAGAATTACTGGAATTATCACAGCTCCTTTTTTTTCTGCTGTGAAGCAGATTAAATACCGCGCCTTATCCTACTTCTTGGACACGCATCGTGCGACTATCGCGAGATATTTATCATTCACGGACCTTCGAACCATCGCTATCGCCCGTAAATGAAAGTGTGTGGTGGTCCGAGTTGTCGATTGAAAATGTTCATTTTCACTTTAAAGAAAATACAACGTATAGATATCCTGCATGTTAATTGTTAAATCCAATAGCGACTTCGTTATACATATCGAGATTTTTGCACCTTACAATTATAGTAAATCCAGTGAATTGAATAAAGTACCGATTTTTCTCTACGTCAATCTGTAATGTATACTTCCCAATTATCTATCGTATTAATACCTAAGCTCGGATTAATCAAGATTTTATTTTCAGATCTCGATAATAAACCTTCGCGTTTACCGGAAGACTGATTTACGCACGAGGCAAATCACACATTTACTTCCGGAAGCCACAGCAATGCGACGTTCTAATATTATTAATAGATAATAAATAATTTAATATATACTTAAATATAGCAAAGTAAAACGCATGTTTTGTTAATGTAAAGATCAGTACAATATTTTTTTCATATTTTCCAATATGAAAATATATTAAAATAAAAACTGTAAGAATTAAAAAACACTGATCTTTTTTGAATGAAAAGAAAAATGCCAAGATATCAACGCTTCAATATACCATGTCATATTTTAAATATTTCCCCAGCTCTGTCTATATTACATTTTGAAGGTTTCTAGACATTTAAAAGCTGCCATTAGATACTCGAATTTCAAAATAATAATCATACAAATAATTTGAAAGATCATGAAATAATAACTTACGCTATCATCAAATAAACACTCAAGTTGACATTTACATAAAAATGACTTCTTATAAAAAACAAACCAAGTATTCACGTGAAATAACTCATACGTTATATTAGCTATCTATGGGGGTTTTCCAGCAAGCGACACAAATCGACACAAGCATCGTTCTATCTTTCTTTTTTGGCAATGAGTAACAAAGATAAAACGATACTTGTGTCGACTTGTGTCGCTTGTTGGAAAACCCCCAATGATATATCATAATCTAATAAGTAGCAAATATAAATACAGATAGAAAACACAGTTATGCGACTAGTATCGAAAGCGCGTAATAATAACGCAAATACAAATACGCAATTGGAAGCTCGAAGCTCCTAAGTTTCGACTGATATGACAAAGGAATTTTATAACGTATATTAGGCCGAAAATAGGAATCTATCCGTCATAGATAAATCAATCTAAAATTCCATAAATTCTATAAATCCGCGCGCGCACACTCCAATTTAAATATGTTATATTATATATTATTTTATACTTATATATATATAAATTCTTTATATATATTTATATATCTGTATGTGTGTACATATAATCATTATCTATGTTTAATAGAATTTCAAATGTGTGCTTCTACGCAACAAGTGACTTTTGTCGTTTGTGTTGATTTTAGGTCTTCCTATCATTCAATGTTGATTAATATCCTTGCTACACATGTAGAAATAAAACAATTTTTCAAAATAATTATATATATATATATTAATAAAAAAAGTCTTATTAAATTCGCGTGCACACAGCACATGGGCTATAGACGAAATATTAAACTATTTGCACTAAGAGAAAAAACTTATGTGTACGAAAGAGAGTAAAATAAATAAATATAAATATTTTTCTTATGTGTACGTTTTAAGATATTATAGCTATTTTTGTAGTTTCCACGTTACTCTTGACCTTTGCTAAATTTTCAAGATTTCTTTCACCATTAACACGTATACATATATTATATATGTATAATATATCTTTTTCTATTTTTAGGTCCATATTCAAATTTGATTAGATATTAAGTTTCTGCGCACTACCCTGTAAATATAGAATTTTTTAATTGTCGAAAAAATTAGTATACCGATGAGATTTTTCATCTAAAGGTGCAGAAAATTTGTCTCGAAAACTTTTTGTGAAGATAGTATCCAGATTTTAAAAGGGCAGTGAATTTAACAAATATGAACACATTGGCACATTGTAATAGAAACCTTTTTGCGTATCCCGCCGTATGTAATCTAGGATTTCAGAAAAATGCATTTTGTTCATTGATCCTCGTAAATGTATACCGTGCGAATATAGAATGCCTATATATCTGTTGAAAACATCAATATATACTCTGGCAAACATTTAATAATTACTCCAGCAATATATTGTAACGACAATTTCATTTCATTCCAATTTGATAAATTGGTAAATACTGTCAAATGTACTTTCAGTTCTCAGTTGTATCTATCAGATCTACTACTAGAACAGTTTATAATTTGCCTAACTGGTATCTCATTTGGACTTGGTGCAACATCTAATCATCCTAATCATAGCAAGTACGAATGCAACAGTAGCGCTATTAGATTAAGTTAGACAGAGTCACTATTAAATTCATTACCTATCTAGAGAATAATCTTTTAAAGCGTCATTAGTCTTTGTTGCCTCTGATTGTTTGGTGTTCAAAGTCGAACATATATGTGTTCGTAACACATACCTCTCTAATACGTCTAATATGAATGTACGTAAGTTTATTTTCGCAAAAAATTGTCTTGTTGCAAAAATTGCAACGTATTATGCGACAATATAGGAAATAATAATGGCACTATTTTTTCTTCGAACCTTGACGCGTAAAAATTTCAAGTAGACTTTAAGTAGGAAATGATCAATGATAGTTAAATATTTTTTTTTATATTCTCGAAAATACTTGACTGTCTTGATTTCAATATTAATGATGTAATATTGGATAAAAACCCTTTTAAAAAAATATTGTCAAACAAGCGTTTGTAAAAATGGCACTAAAAAAGTTAGAAAGGATTTGAGCGCGGCGCGTTGATTATTCTATAAGATAAAGTATTGCGCAATCTTTTTCTCTTTTATCTTTAAGTATTAATTTAGTGGGACCTATTTTGAAATTAGCCAATTACCTAATCATTTTTGCACTTTGTGCAATATATGCTGTTTTGATTTTAGACCTCATCCTTTGCTCTAGGAAAAATTATGTGCGTTGCGTTGTACGCTACGTAAAATAAAATCAGAAAAACTAGACGAGAAGCGATATTAGTCGTTAATAGGTGGATCCATAGCACAGATTATAGCTTTCATTACACTGGCTGCCGCCAATGCCGCGTAAGGCTGCCACTCTTTGATTCGGGTACCGTCTTTGTAATCGGCAATCCCGCGGATTACAACGAAATTCTCGCGGCAATTGCCCAAGATGCTCTCTACGACAGCATCCATTTCCGCGTCAAATGCGAGCGCGCCGAATCGGCTAGCAAACTTTTGTCTAAGTTGATCGTCTCGCGCGACTTGGCGGCCGGACGCTACTGGTGCGAGATGAATTCGGGAGCATCCGTCAGTTCTACAATAATAAAATATTAATGTATATTTATATATCAAAACGCGGTGAAATGTCGAAACAAATTAATTTTCACCAATTACCTTTTATTCATGGAATCCTGAGGAGCGGTTGGATGGGATACTTCGATGACATCCCTCTCCCCAATAGCCATGTACAGTTTATCAGATTCTGGTGGTGGCGCGTTAAAATCATGTTCTGATTGATTGATCAGAGTCTCTAAACCTTCTTTCATATACGTCTGCCACGGCGGAAGCGTTTCGTTTTCAGCCTATAGAGAAAGATAAATATTTTAGACAAGCACATAATATGGTTCATGCAAATGTCAATCAAATTACCTGTTTCTTAAGAGTCGCCGCAATTTCTTGCAGACCAAGATTCGGTGGACAATATTCCTTGGTCTCAAAATGATAGTTTCCGTCTTCGTTCATTTTGGCATTTTCACAATAAACATACGTGTATTTCTTGTTGAGCGGCGTTGGATGCGATATCACTACGTCACCCAGTCGCACGTGTTTATTATAATCTGTATAATGAGGAACACCACCACCAACTCCGACGAGAAAGACGAAATCCACCTTTTGGAATGTACCTGCGAATACACGCGAAGGCAAAAAATTGTAACAATGTATAATAAAAATGAAAAATATCTATACATATAATATAAAACGAAAATTTCAAAGAAGATACTAAACGCATACCTAATAATCTAGTAGTAGTGTTGCCAGCTGCGGTCATTGCTTCTCTGGTATGTCCCACAGTTGGCAATTTAGTGCACACAATCCTATGCGCACCGATATTGCCCAAAGTATATACGTTTGATTCCCCTATAACAAACAGTATCTATTCGTTATCTGTATCTTTACATATTTTAAAGTTTATGTTTCCTTTTATTCTTGATTTGCATATGATACATGTGCATCGTGCAGCTATCAACAAAGTAGGATGGAACCTGTGTTATATGTGACGATAAAATAGGTAACAATCCATTCCATGTAGATGCATCTCCCAGTCTAGTAATAATACTAGATACAATAGAGAGAAGCAAGTATATTAAAAGTTTATTCAAAAATCTGTATCAAGAAGTTACAGATTGAATATATTTGAATGAATGCAGTTATTAAGAATTAAAATATTCTATTAAAATTTTCGAGGACAATGTCATTGATAAAAAAAAGAAATAAAATCTTTTTCTCTGCTAAAAATAAATATTAAAAAAATAAAGTTATTATAATGTTACTCGTACATATGATAAAAATTAACGAAATAATGTAATGTATAAAAACCACATAAAATAAACATAATACAAAACATGAATAAGCCCAACAAAAACATTACACATAACAAAAATAAAGCCGTACAAAACGTTCACGAAACAAAAGCTATTATGATAAGAATTTGATTAACATGTATATATAATACGTAAAATCATATTATAACATAAAAGAAACAATGTGTCTCAAAACGTATGTTTGCAGCACCATTTTGCCCTGCATTGTTCTTCGGTCACAAGCAATTGGCAAGCTATGAAATGACATTAAAATGATAGTTATGTTACAAACTACTTTACCAAAGCGGCATATCACTCGCGGAACTCCGTCTATCGTGTCTGGTGAGCTTGCGGTACCTAAAGTTTCATGCATGGTAATATATCCCCATTATCGTTTAAACATTTGCCGATTAGCGAGTAATATATTTGTATGGGAGCGGAAAAAAAGGTATGACTACATAACCAGAACGTTAAATTAATTTGATCGAAATGTTTTAAAAATAATCATGTGCAGTAAATTGTTTAAAGAAAACTGTAGCTAGGAATAAAAAAACAAGAGAGTCAATAGAACTATTCTTCTAATATTTTGAAAGAATTCAGTTATGACTGTTTATTTAATGAAAAAATAGAATAGAGAAATTAGTTTACTTTTCATAGCATTATTCTATTGTAGTATATCACAAATGTTATATTTTCAAGATTATTCTTAGATATAAAGCATATCTTACATAATAATAGATAAGAAAAGATCTTACCAACAGTAGTGTAGCGAACAAAGGTTTCCTTGCTCTCAATCAACGAATCCACAGCAAGTTTTTCACAATACTGAGCTGTAATGATAGCTATGGTGGGTTGTTTCGCGCTTGCCATCGTTGGCATTTGCTTCACCACCTAGAAATATATTTTATAGCATTACGATGTAAGTTAATAAAAATTGCCTGAAAACAATTATATTTAAGTAATAAATTACTTGGACTTGAGTATCTTCATGGACAACACGCGTGAAAGCCCCATGATCCATTGCTTTAACAAGTCCTTTCTCTTGAAGTTCTTTTAATTTAGCCTCCACAGCTGATGGCTCCCATCCATGTTCCCTAAAAACAAAATAAGATTGAATTATAACTTCTTTCAACATACATATTATTTTCTTGATCTAAATTATATTCACAATACAATTACTTACTTTGCTACGTCAACAACAGTAACCGGATTCGGATAGGCAGACTCAATAAGCTCCAAAACTTTTTCTACTGTTAATTCAATCACTTGACCCATGACGGTTTCGTCTGTAGATACTTTCAATAAAAAAAAAGAAAAACTCATTTAATTGTGCAATTAAATCACGGACATTGTAGTAAGTTTGTCAGATTTTTAAGCCGTACATATGCCTATTGTAATTTTAAAATGACAGTTAATAGCATTGAAACAATACAACACTCCATAACATATGCAAGTTAAATTTTCTGCCATGTGGATGAGTGTAGATGAGTCTAAACTCGTGTATTAGGTAGCTTTTAATCTGTCCAAGGTAAAAGTGAAAGTTTCGTAAGTAATATAGCTGTAATAAGTGCACAATTTAACTAATCTTTGTTTCTATAGCTAGAGTCGAGCTAGAACCGTTAGTGAAGGTTACAGCTAATGTGTATGTGGGAGTGGAACTTGAACACATATACGTATATGGTAACTAGTGACCATGAGTAGAAGGTTCGTGCTCTCTACATGGATGCATTTCCTTATAGAACGAAGACTAAAGTGGCAATGTCATTGTACTATGTAGTATGATAACGAATAACCAATTGGAAAGATATAATTTAGAACAAACAAATAAGTGTGACTTTTATGACATAATGTATATGATAAGATCTATAACTAACATGTGCATATGTTTCTGATGCTATGAATTTCTATATTTAAAATCAATGCAGACAAAACAGCATTGTCGAAATTAAATTTTAATTAAATAAATCTATATTCCAAATAATTGATGTTTATTACGTAATCTCATATCGAGTTGTTCGTGTATGTTGGACTATAAAATGTTTTATGTGATGTAAAAGTTTTATCTATAATCATGCTGTGAGGGTAGATATGTATATATTGTACATCATGTATAGGGAATATGATATCCAGGTCAAGTCAAGTGGTTAAATGGGCTGTTTTTCACACTCTAGTTAATGTATTCTCTAATAATTGATCATTCGGTTAAACAGATCGGAAAATCCTTTTTTACATAATCAAAGTATGTAATAATAACTTTTATAAACCATAACATGTTTCATCTCAATTTTAATCAGAGAATAGAAATATATATTCTAATATAAATTAATGCAATGCAGATCATAATACTAGGCAAACTATGTTAAGTCAATGTTGTTATGGTTACCAGATTATTGCCAAGCGACAGAATGTATATATCTACTAGCCAAGTAGAGAGAAATCCTTTTCTTTCAATTTAAAATTATACACGAAAATATTTATAAACATCTTGTTCAGTAATTATTGTGTTATAAGAAACTATATTATGTGTGTCAGTTTTGTTTGGACTATTAGCCTGTGTATGAGAAAAGAAAGAGAATAAACATCAATGAAATGTGATAAAAATGTTGAATTTTTTTCATTCTCGAACCTGATCTCCACATAACTTTCTCAGAGGGAGGAAGTGTGAATAGTAAGTGACCAGTAGCTGTGAATAATAGAAATTAAGTATGAAATAGATGTTCACGCTTAATACAATGTAATTGCGAGTACAGAATGTACATGAGAAAACCCTGACTTAAATTACATAATGGATATATGAGCCACTGAGAGTTTTAGTCAAGTGTGCATTTCCTTTTGAGTTCAGTTACAACGTGTACTTGAGACACGTCTAATATCTTTCAATAAAGAACTATTAAGCCCAATCAGCTTAATCAAATAACCATTAATCCCTTCCCCTTCACCCATAGATATAGATTTTTTATATTTGAGAATGAGAATGTATATAGGAAATGTATAGACTAAATCTGGTACACCTTATATATGCAATTATTTCTGTAATACATTAACAAATAAGAAATAACCATTTACTTACATGGCCTGCTTGGAAGAGTGATTGGCTCATCCAATTGTCTCAATTCCACTTCTAATTTTTTAATACTGGGATATTTATGCTGCATCAATTTCATTATCTTTTTAATAAATCCCACATAATCTGCAGAAAATAACCAACATTGTAAAATATTATCTAGCAGGAACGAGAGCTTATATCATTTATGAAAATTTATATACAAAAGATTAACCGATATCAGTGATTTCATAAATGTTAAGTTCGACATTCTTTTTTAAATATCATATAGAATTTCACGTTCGCCCTGCTTCTCACTGCCAATAGTTTAAAATTAGATCTCAGCATATTTATAGAAGAACAAAGAAACGTTGGTTCGCTCAGATCGTCCAGTTACATTAGATACATTTGCTCTCGAGAATACAGTTCCAAGAAACGTGCTCGGGCTATCGATCAATGCGTATCACGTTACGATTCACCTCTAGGAAACTCTTGCGGCGTGACGAGCTCTCTGAAAAATTCTTGCGCGACGCTCGGCTGTTCCGTCTCGGCGAGTGCATCGACAAACCAGAATTGAAGAGTCCTCTGCTCCTGTGTGTGCTTCCCGGTTTGCGCGCTCACCAAGAACACCCTGAATTGCAGGCACAGCTGGGCTGGATGTACCTCGCCGTTCGTCACTGTGATTGAATATTAAATTTAATATTAAATACTTTATCTGTCCAGTTGGATTTAATCAGGATTGTGCCGTAAATTTCAAGATTACGTCTACACGGATTGTTTACATATTATCTATGTAATGTTTATAGACTTTTTTCATGTAGACAATATAAACAATAAATAAACGATTAATGGACTCTCGAAATAATAAATTAATAAGACAATATGGTAAATGAGTCAGGCACTGTAATTACTGCCCATATATTGATAATTAAATACAATTTCCTAAACGTTTTTCTAAACGGATCATGTTTATTACATATAGGAAATTGTATTTAATTATCAATATATGCGCACTAATTACAGCGCCTGACTCTCATTTGCCAGATTGTCTTATTAATTTAATATAAACAATGTAAACTATTGTAAGTTGGATAGCATAATGCGCGCAAAGGAAGAGCAATTAAATTATAAAGTAATAAATATATTTAACTGTAGTATTTTAATTATAAAGGTATTTAATAGTAATTGCAACTGAGAAAACGAAATGTAAATCTCCGATGTCTGATAATCCATAAATTACTGATTGTTTACATAGATGACACGTTAAACATAATTTACATTGTAGACACGTAGTTGTAGACTACTATATTTTATGTGTAAACGTCCAACCTTGGATTTAATTAAATACCATTAAATATGGTATTGTTAATCAATTGAGATAAGGATTATACCGGCCACAGCCTGCTTGTTGATGACGATCCCCTTGTGGTCACCGCCGGCGACATGGACGTTGTTCTCGTTCCCGTTCTCCGCCGGGGACTCCAGGGCCTGCCTCTCGATTATCAGCGTCGTGGAGTTCGCCGTCTTGCACTTAGGCGTCATGACGATGTGCTCTGCTCCGGGGAAAAGAAGAAAAAAGACGCACGTCTGTAGAAAGTCCCTTATCTTCGCCTTTATCGCGAAGAGATAAAACTGAGGAACCGCGTTGTGCGATTTCGCCAAATTCATCCACCGATTTCCTTGTATTTTTTTTTTCCTTTTTCAAGATGCAACAATTCAACTCGAAACGTTCGGGACAGCGAACAGGCGGCAGCTGTCCGCGAAAAAAAACCGCAATGATCTGAATACTAGAATTCCTGGAAACGAGAATCGTTCCCCGCCCGAATTTCTCTCTCTCTCTCTCTCTCTCTGTGAATTTTTTGTTCGTGTAGGCACAATGAGAGCTTTGTCGCTTACCAGTTTTCTCGCCCATCTCTGCGACGTCGTTCCGTTCCGTCTGTTGCGACACGCTGCTGTTCCTTCACAAGAGTGACAGCCTGACAGGAAGGCGCACCGAACCAGAACACTGTATGACGCAGCGCAGGTGCGACGCTAACCTCTACCAACCTCCGTACGGATCGACGAGCGGCCGCTGACTGTCAGTTGTCACTAGTGGCACTGGCGTCACCGCATAGATTATTCTTTTTCTTCTTTTTGTTTACGCGACTCTCCACCGTGGCAGAGCTGCTAGCAAGAGCAATTAAATTACAAAATAATAAACGCATTGACTGTGGTATTAATTATGAAGATATTTAATAGTAATTGTAACTGAAAAATCGATATTTTGCAAACAAAATGCAAATCTCCGATGTCTGATAATCCATAAATTACTGATAGTTTGCATAGATGACACGTTAAACATAGTTTACACGGTCTACGTATAGATGTAGACTATTATATTTTACGCGTAAACGTCCAGCCCTGGGTATAGCATAATATGCACAAAGAGCAATTAAATTATAAAATAATAAATATATTTAACTGTAGTATTTTAATTATGTATTAAAATTATAATTATTTTTAATAGTAATTGTAACTGAAGTCGAAATTGCAAACGAAATGCAAATCTCCGATGTCTGATGATCCATAAATTATAGATTGTTTACATAGATGACATGTTAAACAGTTTACATTATTTACGCATAGATGTAGACTATTATATTTTACGCCTGATTCTGCTGTATTTTACGTAAACGTCCAACTCTGCATCATCCCTTATTTCTTCCTCTCTCGTCTTATAAAACGACCCCTTGGACGCAATCCTATGGTTTATTCGAATTTTTATTCCAGAATGTCCATGGGAGAAATTTACTGATTTAGAAAAAAAGACGACACTGGAAGAGACTTTAATCGATGAGCTGGACAAAGGTCGCCGTTCTAATTGCTGTCGATCATTCGTCGATGCGTCACTACTGATCGCAGGAATGACGTCATAGTTATTTATATAACAATCTGCGAATGATTGTCCTCGCATAAGGAATGACGCAACATTAAATCCGCGCATTAAATTAAAACGTGCGCTTAAAAAGATTTTATTTACCATAAATGTATTTGCATTAAATTAAATGGAATATTACACGTCTAATAAATACGTTTCTTAAAATAGCGATGATTATTATGAATGAATGAACAAAACGAATACATTACATACTTACTGAGTTAAACTTAATGAGTATGTATTCCTTTTTTACAACATTACGATTTAAGGAATTTATCTTCGTAAGTTTCTATTAGTGGTTTCAAGTTCCTAAATTTGGCATTATGTAATATTATCATGAGTGCTGGTGATATCGATAAATTATATTACGAAACGTACATATTTGAGTTTTATCTCAACAAATTATCTAAAATAATCCTTCAAAATATATAATCAAAGTATCATTTACAATTCTGATAGCATAGATTTATTCAATATCTCTCATATTTTAGTTAAATGTAGCATATATATTTTTATATTAGAATAATTATTAATATGTTTAATATGCCAATAATATATATATATATATATATATATAGTTTTTTTAAAGCATTAAAAGTTGTTTCGATATAGCCAACTTCCATTAACGGTAAAGAATAGAAAATTGACGACTAATCTTTTAATATTACATCCAGTAAAATCATCAGAGCCGAACCCTTCCAGATTCTTATTTTTTAATATTTTATATGACTGCAAGTGTAATCAATTCCAGGAGGAATCACTAGGGTAATTAAATCACTAGGGCAAATTAAATTATGGTTTTTATCTCAGAGGCACTGACGAAATGGATGTCATAGATGTCAAAGAAGACGGTCCCGAACTAAGATTAAGTTTATCTAGTTCTTCATCCGCTTTGTTGTTCTTCAAGTCCTGTTGGGTATACAGGAACTTGTTCCATTCGTCAATCCTTGGATGAGCTAGATGCTATATTGAAAGAAAAATTAAGTAAAGAGTGTCCCCATAAGTTTCAGCACGCAATATTGCCCAATTTATTACATAAACAGCCAAGAAAATCTTCGAAATAATTATCGTACGTACCTCGGCGACGTCATAGACCCATATTTTACCGGTATCGTCACCAACAGTGACGTGCAATCCGCTCGGCGTCCATGACACCCTATTCAGAGCAGGACATCCGTCGACGACGACGCTGGCGGTAGGTACCTCCGTATCCTGATTCAGATTCCACAAATCTAATCTGCCGGAATCGTCAACAGCGGCGAACAGCGCCGGATGTGTCGGAGACCAAGCGACGTCATAGACGTAGTCACCGTTGTGCTCGAAAGAGTAAAGCGGCTTATTCTCTTTCAGGCTCCAAAGTTTGATGGTCCAGTCGAGAGAGGATGTCAGGAATAAATGAGAAAAATCTATCCCGCCCTGCACTGCGTGCGCGCTAATGCCAGTGACCGGTCCCTGATGACCTTCGTACGTTTCCGTCAATCCGGCGCGGCTACCGTGTCGGCAGGCTATTCGACGAAATATAAAAGGGTTAATAGTTGTTACAATTTACTCTCCGTACATTTTCACGTGGACAACCGCATTTACCTGAGTAAACTGTCCCGTCCTCACTTCCCATAACGAAATTGTTAACATCGCCGTGCGGGAAGGCCAAACATGTGGCGGCAATCGCTTTCGACTGCTTTGTGTGTAATTCTAGTGTCTCTTGCGGCTGTGATAGCATGTCCAGACTCCACGAGCACAATTTGCCGTCCGTCGAAATGCTGATTAAATTGTGCGCGTTTTGCGTTCCAACGACGTTCAAGCAGTATACCGGGTGCTGCAATATAAGTAATGACTTCCTCGTTCTCGTTCGCTTAGAGCTCAACTAGTTAATTGTATGTCGCAAGGTGGGTCACTTACGGTGTGCGCAGTGGCGGACAAGGGCGTGCGTTGTATAGGAGTCCTCTTTTGTACTCGATTGTCCCAGAGTACGATCTGGCCGGAGTAGGTGCCGCCCAGAATCAAATTCGGATGGAATCTAGCAAACGTGGTAGACATAACGGGCGACTGACAGTGAAAGATAAATTCTGGGGTTGTTTTCTTGAATTTCGTGTTCCAGATTAGGCACACTCCGTCAGGATCGTTCGGAGTGTCATCGTTGTTGTTGTACGAAGCCGCTAAAAGCTCGGGGAACTGCGGCGACCAGTCCATGGAGGTCACGCAACGATTACGGGACCATCGCTCGCAGATGAACGAGCGATTCAGCCACAGCCGTTGATGACTCTTCTCGTCCCTGCAAATTCACAACTCAGAACAGTCATTTACATTAAGTAGAACGTATCTATTATCTCAAGCAGTTATACTAGCAGCCTTAGAAACAAAAGAAGATTAATATCGATCTAAGAAGATCGATGAATCTTCTAGTTGCCGTTTTCTACTTACATTCCATCTTCACCGTCCATAGTGCCAGCGTAATCGGTGTAGATATCGACCGATTCGCCTAACGCTCTTTCTACGATTCTGCTGGTACGATCGAGGAAACGTTGGAAGTCCTCGGACAGAATAATCATTTGCTTCTCTTCTTCGCTAAGTTCCCGTACTGCGAGATTAATAAATGCATCAAGATTTTTGGCCAGTAAACAGAATCAATGCAAAGGATCAATGGTCTACGCACCTTCCTTCTTGGGCTTCTCTTTCTCTTTCTCTTGCTCTACCTGTGTAACGGCAGGCTGGACTTCCTTAACTTGCGGTAACCCATGAGGAAGGATTCCTGGTGGGAGTTTACTCTGGAAACCGTCCATGTGCGGCAAGCTATTTTCTTCGTCTTCGGCTTGGCCATCATCAAATGTCAAAACTGTGGTGAATAAGCTGGTTCCGCCACAAGTACCCTAACGTGGATGTAACTACCTAACTACTGATCTACCTATTTATTTTAAACTCAACTAATATTCTAGCGAAATCTTTCAGAAGTATTGCTTTTATATTTAAAAAAGGGGGAAAAACTATTTTGCGACAAATATTGAAAGAATATTCATAGCGCAGTAATTTATTATTTTGAACACATCTATATATAAAAAAAATACTGCGCATTTTGCTAAAATCCTAACATTCGTTTCTGCAACATCTTTGTATTTATTTTTACACCTCAAGTGCCGAAAAAGGTTACATGCCAGCGTGTTATTTAGAAAAAAAAAAACAAATTATATTTGTTGTCTTCATAACAGAGCGATGTATGTACATTCTCTAATATGAATTGCACAAGTAGCTGCCGACTTGCAAATATTTTTAACGAAATCTTTTATTTCGAAAGAGCAACATCTAGAAGCATCGATAAATGCCATATCGAATAATTTACCATGCTAGAAAAACGTAAGATTTCATATATACGGAAACAAAATCATGAGTGTGAGCCTAGATGACATGCAAAATTAGCCACATGTACGAAAGGTGGACTGCTTGTTGGTGGACTGTCATAGATAACACTGATTTTACATTTTTCCACTTTGTCTTGTTCAATTGTGTCTCTCCACCCTTTGTTGGCATGCAGTATCGATGAAGTGAAACAATGCGTGAAAAATGCGAAGGAAAAATGAACGTGGACGTTACAAGTGATAAAAGAATATATTAATTTCCCTTTTACCAGTATATCCATATACTACGTATATTACTGATTATGTAATTATCAAAGGGAATCACGTGTGGGATATGACAATTGCGTGAGGTTTCACCATCTCTCTCTTATAGCATTAATATCGTATAATGACAAATAAATGCGAAGATCAATGAACAATGAAGTCGGAAAGAAGTGGGTTTATAACCGCGCGATCGCGTGAATTAATTCTTCTTTAAATAATAAAACAATAAACGAATGTGCACACCGAGTGGAGACGATTTAACGCAACTTTCCAGGTCTCATATGCAGTACCGATTAAAAGTACAACATCTACAACTGCGACGAATAAAATAAAGTAGCATCTACGATTTTCTGTCACTTTACTTGTCAAAAATAATAAAGAGTTAAGAAATTTGTGACCAAATCTTAATTAAAGTGCTAAATCCTAAATATTTTCAATCATTAGATAGCTCGCAGTGTAAACCGCTTCATAAAGTAACGATACGAAGCTCAATATTTCTGCATGCGAAATACGTAAAGCGGACTACTTATCTTAGATTACGCCAAGAGAAATATAATTTTAAAAAAAGTAAAATAAAGCGAATAATCAAGCAATTTGTAAACGCTAGCGGCAATTCCCTCCTTTCAGTGCATATATATAAGACAGAGACGACAAATTGCAATAAGAAAATTACGTGAAGATATTATTTTTAGGCGCAACTTTGTGAAAATGTGAGGTAGAATTGTGGACATGTTCGTGAAGTAATTAGAATGAATCGTCTCTAGAGAGGAATTACCTACCTGTAAATTCGTCCTCCCATTCTAAACCAGGATTTAGATTGTACTCGTCTTGAAGGAGGGAAAAGAAAATGTCAATCAATTTGATATCCTATTTGCCGGAATTCTTTATAGCGCTTTTTAAATATATATATATATATATATTTTTTAATGTAGATATTATTGATACATAATGATACATGTACAAAAGCTAAAAGTTACCTGAGTCTTTCATTTTGCTTTATCACTTTATTTATCTAACATGAAAAATTTCGCCGGAATTTATACTGTTGCGTCATTCTCGCCGTAATGTGTTGCAATATAAGATTCAACTAACTTTTCTTATTTTGTCATGCAAAATACATCAACAATCGCTTAAGAAACTTGAAAGTAGCAAATTGAAATTGATAAATCATAACTGATGTATCTATTTACATGCGTACAATATTCCCATTAGCAACGGTTCTGTATATATATTTCAGAGTATGTTTCAAAATACCGGTTTCATTTCAAAGAGTTTAATAAGAGAAGTCTTTTACTTCTTAAAATATTTAAAAGCTTTTTAATATCTTCGCTAAAATATTGAATAGAAAAATTCGTAGGAATCTCCGTTCTCATCTTTAATATATATCATTTCAAGATATTCATTCTCTTTCTCGTATTAATTGATATAGATTATAGAACATGATGAGGTAGGATATTTCTCGGAAAATAAATCTGGCGCAAAAACTCATTATTAGTAAATTTGAGAAAAAAGTTTCTATAGCAACCAAAATGAAGACAAGTAAGGGATCATGAAATTGAAATAATGATTTAACCCTTTAAGGCCCAATGTACATAATTATGTACATTCGCGTTGAGTTCTTTCCAAATGTTTTGTATTGATAAAGTACACGGAAAAAAAAGAATGGTTGTGCCAACCAGAATCTGGTTGGCACAAACATTCTTTTTTTTCCGTGTAGTGTATCTGTCGGTATAATATTCTTGATCCGCCCTAAATGGAGCTAGATTAACTATCTCAATTCGTAAAACAACGGTGTTCCCGCTAAACAAGCCACTATTGTGATCGTTGATTGTAAATTTTACTCAAACGGAATCGATGCCTGGGCCTTAAAGGGTTAATATAATACAACATACTGACATCTCCGACTATTGAAATAAAAATTGTTCTTTCCCATTCTTTCGATTAACGGCTCAAGATATTTATAGTAGTTACTTTCCAAAAGTTGACTAGCAGCGAAACTGAATTTGTTAATATTCGTAAGATAGAAAAAACAAAATTGCGCGATGTATATTTGAGAATGCTGTACGGCTACGCTGCGATATATTTATAGACACATATATGTCTGTTGTTTTAAATTCCATTAAAAGGACTGGAGGGTCAGATTGCTCGAAAATCATACTTGTCTTTGACAATTTTTTGTGACGAACTGAATAAATGTATAAAAGTGAAGTTTTTTGGGGATATTTATGCAACACATATAAATATCCTTTAAAACTTCACTTTCGTACATTTATTCAGTTCGTCACAAAAAATTGTCAAAGACAAGTACGATTTTCGAACAATCTGATCCTCCAGTCCCTTTAATTTATTGATTTTGTTGCTACACCACCCTCGTGCTGTTAAGAAGCAATATTCTGCGACCGAGGAACATTTTATAAGAAAAAAGGTTCCTGCGCCACTAACAGCTCAAGCGACATATTTATGTAAAGTATTAAGATGTTATATATCAGTGGTAAATAGTTTACTGAAACAGAGTCAAAGTGTACCAGGAATAACGTGTGTAATATATGTTACTTTCAACTTGAGAGTTCAGTTAATATCCCACAACACCTTAGCTCTATAAAAATTGCTTCCATGTTAGTAAGCATTGATGATGCGTTAACATTTCCAAAGAGATTTCAGGTAATAGCTATAAACATCGCGCTGAGAACTCTGGAAGGTGCGTTAAGTTGTGACAAGATTTGCCAATGGATATTTCTCTCAAAAGATTCTGATATCCTTGAACTGCCATGATAAGATGGCATCAAGAATATCATTAATCGAGTTTTACAACATTCATCGTTTTCGTCAAACACTGTAATTTATTTCTTTTTTACTCTCACACTCTTTTGATAATATCAATACAAAGAGAATATTTTTTTGCAGTACACCTACTGTATAAAATTAGTGATATATATCGTAAGAGGCAGCTTGAAAATATTTCGAAAATCGTGTGTGTTTGAAGAATCAGGAACATCGGAAACAACCATCTTTGAAATTTATGCATGCTTTCCGAGAATCAGATATACGTGATATAGATTTGTCTAGTGTGCCTAATAGCGGATTCTTCTTGCTGTATAAAGTCGGGATGTCAGATAAATATTTGGAAAATAATAGATACGGTAAATAAGAATAAATGCACCCAAAAATAGACAAACGTAATGAAGAAGAGAGTCGGAAGAAGTATAAAAGCATATTCATAGGATAGCAAAGACCGATTAGGTTCCGGGTGGAGAGTTGTTTTGCATTCCTTACTGACATTTCCTATGGAAAACACTAAATTCTGGAGGCGATAATCTTCATTCGTTTTCTAGTCTCGATTGTATCTATTCCGAGTAAAAGCAAGTAAAAGCACTATCCAGTATATATTGTAAATGTCAATTACTTTCATGTAACAAAATATACTGATGGGCTACGAACAATTATATACGCTAGATTGAAACTGCAAATTTAGCAATAATTTCTCTTATCTTAACACGTTCGCGTTTTGGCGTGAATAATTTGGAATAGCATGTAAAATTTAATCTGAATACGCGTTACTCTATTGCCAAGAATCGTAGTTCTCATTTCTCGCATAGCACCTTTGCCTTAGAATGATCGTTGCCTTAAGTAATACAAACTGAATACAAGCTAAACCTAACTCTGAACCTAAAAGTCGCTTTCAGAACCAAAAGAAATCATAACTTACCGTAATAGTCGAATGCATGAGCTGAGAAGGGGAGGGAAAAAAATTGTACTTAGTTACGATATCATAAGAATGTACTACGCTAATAACACCTCTCTACACTCAGACTTATTAGTTCCAAATAAAAAAAAGTAGACGGCAAAAATTTAAAACTGTACAAAAGTGTAGTAAACAATTTTGTGATTGTAATATGTCTGGCGGTTTAAGAAATATTCGATTATGTATCCTATAAGGACAACGACGTACAAATTTTTAAGTGCTGTATATTTTGTTTGTGAAAATTTCCAAAGAAGCGGATAATAATAAATAAAATCATAGCATTTCATAGACGTGATTTTTGAGTATCTTGAAATAAAAATATTACGCTGACTGTAGTTAGGTGAATATAATTTTGTAAATTCTTATATTGTGCAGTGCTTCGGTTCCTATGTATAAGAGGAAACGTACATATTCAGAATATTTATCATTTTTAGGGTAATTAATGTTTGTTTATCTTCCATGTTCAACACTTTCGTTTACTAGCGATTGTAGTGTTCGTTAGTTATTGATTCGATATCCGTTGCGGCAAGAAATTTTAGTTTCTTTTAGTTATCCCTAACAACAGACACTCTAACGAATGAGCTGCAATATCTCACTTACATCCCTTGTCACACTTATGCCCACCCCCTAAGTCTCTCTCAAAATTGATGTTATCATTGTTCTTATTAATATGTATATGGGAGCAATTAAGCAAATGATTTTAGAAGCAATGGACATTTCTCTATCAATGTTAGAATATACATGTATCTTAGCAATTAACACTTTATCAAGAACATTAAAAAGTATCGCAAAAAAGCTACTGTCATATTTTATATATATATATATATATATATATATATATATATACACACTTATCATTAGAGATTATTATGGCTTTTTACATTCAAAATATACTTGAAAATATTCTATGTGAGCACAAATATCAATTCTCTACCAGCACGCATGAGTCATGGCATAACAATCTTATAAGAATTTCAATTTCTAATCATAATTCGTATGTTTTCCCAACAAACAGGACGCCTAGAGTTAATGTGCTGTGTAATCTTAACTTTCCACCAATTAATTACTTCATTAAACTATTGAAGCGTGAGTAAGCTTTTTTTTATATGCAAGCAGACGGTTATCTGTGTATGTGGAAGTAAAGCTATAAGTCTTAAGAAAATGTAGTCAATAGTAAAATATACTTGTAATATAAAAAGTTCTTAATATAGTATTTACAGTAAAAATATGAATTTCCACATACAAAACTCTTGCAGCACAATTCAGATATATAAAATCGGTTATTATAGCAACTTATATGTAATCTTCATGACTCCTCGTTGCCTTCACATAACTTGAAATATATGAAGAAGAACGAAAAATCAAAGATCTGCGGAGCAATGTTTAAAAAGCGCAAAGCACCCCAAAGGCTAGACTCTTCACTTAGAACGCGAGGTATTTCTACCTTCCGATATGTATCTCTACCTCTTTAATGTAACATCATACGACAATTATGGAAGGGTAGTAAAAAAGTAGACAGAACATACATAGGTAGTTTGGTGCAGACCCACCTTTCCTGGGACGCCACCAGTCAGTCTCAAAGTAGCCTGCGGAGCAAGAGTGAGTTGGTGTTGTTGTTGAACAGGAGGAGTAGATGGTGTATGCAGAGGATGATGTGGACAGTCCTTGTGTCCAACACCGGATGAATCGATCAGATTGTATCGCAAGACAAGGGAACACGCGTATGTTTAATTAATACCGCAAGATCAGTTAGGTAATACATAAAAAATTTATCATGTATGTACGTATATACATATATGTATAGATATATTTTTATTATAATATTCCTCTGTGTCCATTCAAAATAACAAATTAAATTTTAGATATATAATCTAAAGGGAGAACATTTTTCCATCAGAATTCAGATTTTGTCATAATCATGTTAACGTTACGTTATCTATCACAGTAAAGTAGGTGGTATCAGAAATGTATATATAAATTATATAATTTGTTAATCACTAACATAAATTGTTTGTGATCACCTTTGTATTGTTAGCAAATTGCAAAACTGAGATTAATCGTCGGTGAAACATATAATGTAGATATTTAAGAACTAACTGAATTTGCGGTTGTGTGTCATGGAAATGAAAATGTTGTATGTAGGAAAATGTTGCCACCACCAAAAAACTTAACTTAAACCAAACCCAGATTGATTGTTAGGTGCTTACTACCCGTTATATACTGATTAATATTTGTTACACATATAATCTAAGGCTCACAATAAAAACTGTTCTTCATTTTCAATTATACAGTAATAATTATGATATAATATATTATTCACTTTTCTTATATATTAGTTTAAATGTTATTAGTGTATATATTATTAAATATGTGTTGATTAATAATATTTGTGTGACTACATACACATAATGTTATTCTTTTAATACCGAGTTATTATTATTTGAGCAACAACAAAATATAAAAAAATCGTGTAAAAGTGTTGAAAACTATTAATCCTTCACAGATAATATGAAGGAAAAGTGCAAAATGATAACTGTGTAGTAATAAATTATTAAATTCATGTTTTAGGAATATGTAAGTTTCCTCGCCACTTAAAAATTAATTATAGAAAACAATTTAGAAGGTTAACTCAATCTTAATGTTATCCGTCATTCCAAAATAAAAAATAAAAAAATTGCACTCGTGTGATTAACGATATTATAATTTACTTCATTCCTAGTTAATACATAATTGCATTTGTGTGATTAACGACATTATAATTTACTTCATTCTTAATTAATACATAAAATAACAAAAAATATGTTAAGACTTTAGTATGTGATTACAGACAGATTCAAAGTGTTGTAATAAACACAGTGTTGTAATGAAAAAAAATTATGACAACATATTGCCTCTTTTATAAACCACCCACTTTACTATAGTCAATCATGACAATTTGTTGATGCAAAAACTATGGAATATGTGTAACTTGATGATATTTCAGTGATCTTAAAACACGCACTTTGTGAACGCGCTATAAACTTGTGAACTTATGTTAAAGTGAATACTAATAATTAATGGAATTATTTGGCATAAAATAGCAGAAAATAGTTTACGATTATATCCATATAAGATATAACAATATTTAACACGCATCTTGTAACCGATTGATCAGATCTCAAGAATCTTCAAAAACTATTTAAAATTATATTTCAATTCCATCAATATTTATGTCCGTAAAAACATTGTGAATTAAATGATCAGAAACACATGTTTTTCTAATATCTAAACGTTTCGTTACGAAATCACGAGTGAGATGTAACACATATGTGCAATATAAATAAATACAAGAGAAATATTGACTCACCGTCATGGGATGTATGCGTAGTCTGAATGGTTTGCGTTTGCTTGCTGTAGACGACCGGTTCTTTTGGTGGAATGTTTGTGTGCGCCACAGAGACGATTGTAAGCTCTCGATTCTTCCTTCGTCCTGCATTACTTCGTACCACAATGCCATAAATATAAATCAATCGATTGAAAAGAATATAAAGAAGATGCAAATAAATACCTTTGAGCAGAATTTATACTAGATGGCTGCAAGCTGGCGTCCGGTGTGGCATTAGCGCTTTGTTCAGGTGTCAGCGAGCTCATACTGGACAAACTAGAGAGCACATCTGCAAGTAAACAAAAATAATTAGAAAGTTGCATAAAAAAAGATACAACTTATAATTAAACATGTAATTATATACCCGATACTGGCGCTACGCCCAAAGAAGACAGCATCGCATCTATCTCCTTGCGCTGATCCTTGTCCGTGCCAGCGGCACGAACGGTTGCTTCTTCTACCTATAATCCAGAAGCGTATTATTTTACCATTACAATCATCGCAAGCACAGTCCTTCCATATATGTATAAACCGAGCATTTTATTGTTAATATGGCTCGTATTATACAAAGCAATGAATAGAAATGAGGCCAACAATGAGCAATTTAAGATGTTATGAAATATTAAGTAATTTGTCGATTAAAAGCAACTGTACGTTTCGACTAACACAGTCTTCTTCTTCAGCAGTCACAATTTAAATAACAATGTAAAAAAATATGTGAGCATTTATAAATTTTCTTATTCCTTACATCTTTCTGTTCTTTTTCTCTCCTGCGCCTCTCCTTCTCTTCTCTAATAGCTTGCAGCTTCGCCTTCTTCCTTTCTAGCTCAGCTTTTCGATCAGACATCATCTTGTCTGGCGATGGATCTCTGTGAAAAGTTATATTATAAATTTTTAAATACGTTCAAAATTAGGTAAACATTTGGGCCATGTTTATTTCCGTGACAAAATATATACGTCTCAAGGGGACATCGGCGTGTCTGCAGTAAAATTGGCCGAGGCCCGAGGAAGCTATCGCGAATAAGCCCAATGTAGTTATTGATTTCTCAGCGATGACGTCAACTCGGGCCAAAGTCGGCAGTGTTAAATCTACCGTTCGATCAGTTGCGAGCAGAACCAATGTTTTCTCGCCAGTCGCCACTCGGTCGCGATCGCTCGGCCTATCCGGAGATGTATGTACCGGTTAAGGCGAAATTAATCGGCATCGAACGCGTCGAGACTGTGAACAATGCACAGACACCGGCTCGCGCTCCATCGAATCTGGGGCGATGCCGACGTAACAGTGTGTTCGTTACGAATGTTACGATCGTTAACGCGAATCATCAAATGCGACGGAAATAGCAAAAACTCACCTTTGCTATGGACAACAGGACAACGGGCAGATTCGCACAGCGAGCGATATACAAATTTTTATTCCATTTTATATTATTTCAAACGGAGAGAAGTCTGAGATAAAGAGTTCTAAATATCAGAGAAGCGACAACTACCCCCCACCATGCCACCGCGCCGCCATCTTTAGGCTGCGTTCGGAAACATCACCCGAATGTCCCCTAGTATCATTTTATCCTTGAAGGCCTAAACACACACTTTTCGTAATACGTAAACGTAAGGTTTCGACCAATCGCGTTGCTCGATTCTGTTATGGGCCATCTACAATGAGTCGTAGTCGCAAGAGTCGTAAGAAATTGACCAATCACAGTTCATTATTCTTCGATCGCAAGGAGAATAATGGACTGTGATTGGTCAATTTCTTACGACTCTTACGACTGCGACTCATTGTAGATGGCCCTTTACGAACGGCCGAATCGAGCAACGCGATTGGTCGAAACCTTACGTTTACGTATTACGAAAAGTGTGTGTTTAGGCCTTGAGACCTATTCCGTATGGGCGACTGCACACAGGGTACCTATTCTTGAAATCGTTCGTTTATAAACGAATTCGTTTATAAACGAACGATTTCAAGAATAGGTACACTCGTGGACAGAAAGGTTGTCCTGACTTTCGTGATAGGTTTTGGAACGCACTCCATCATGTGAGCGATGATAGCCCCTGCTCACGGAGTTGCGCAGTGACGCATTATTAGAGCATACGATTCACGTATACGCGGTGTCAATTAAGTAAGAATGACAGCTAGCAAGAAAGGTAAGATA
>NJRL01000646.1:121369-133992 GCA_003063815.1 Aphaenogaster rudis | reverse complement strand
CGTTTGGGACGGAGACTAAGGTGACGACCGGAGGAGAGCCATTAGCGGAGGGGAATAAATATTCGTGACACGTTTTGTGTCAGAGGTGACGGCCTCCGTTGAAAAAGAAAAAAACGAAAGTTGCTCTTTCCGTCGTGAATACGGAGAAAAAGGTGACGTCTTCGCGTCACCCCGGCTGGCCGTCGACACCAAGCGAGCGAGCGAGTATGCTGATGAAAACGAGTCGGTGCATATTAAGCGGACAGAACAATTTCAACAAGCAGTCGGCGAGAGGAAGTACCCTTCGACCGTCCTCGCGAGACAGCCGTCCTCGTGCGTGACGCGACTGCATCGCGTGGATAAAGATGAGAAACGCTCGAGATTCGAGATAATCTGTCGTGCGTTCCGAGAAGGCCCGGCCGGGGAGCCGTGTGGTCCCGTTAAAATACCCCCGGTGATTTCCGCAGCCTTATCGTCGGTGTCATTTCGGTACGTCGGCCGTCTCCGTCGTCGGCAACGATGCGCGCGGGCCTCGCGGACTCGAGGACTTGATCAACGCCTGTCAGATAGTACCTGCTAATCCTCTGGAGTGCTGCAATCCGGGCGCAGCGAGCGCGGCGGACTCCCGACCGGCTGCCGCTGAACATCAATTTGTCTGCCGGGGAAATAAAAGAAAGCACCAGTCTCCCCGTGCTCACTTCCTGATGCGCGCGCTCGCCTACAATGTATATTAAACATTCTACCGGTCGTTCAGCGTCTGTCAGCCGACGTGGCGCTTGTTTATCTTTGCCTCGCGAGCGAGACGACTCCTGCGGATATCGCGCGGAACATGCGTGAATCTCATCTCTTCTCTTTCTCTCTGGATTCTGGTATCGCCTCGAGCGATCAAATGAGCTGCTAAACCGCGTAAAAATTCAGCTCGAGCGGGTTATTCCCCATTGAATCATCTCGGCTACTAGTTGCGTTACTCATCCTTCTATTATCGTGGTTTATTAGACCCGCATTGTGTTGCGCGAAACCGTAGGAAAATTACTGAGCTACACAATTACTAATTGTAAGCTATATGTGCGAAGAATCAGTAAAAGAGACACCAAAAAATGAAAAATAAACCTTTAATTTAATTGGCTTGTTTCGAGCGAGTCGCTGTCTGCCTGAGACCTGTCTAACCGAACGCAGAAAATTAATGATACCGGCAACGTCCGCGGAGCGTTATTAAAACGTCACAGCCCGCGATTGTTCGCTCTGTCATTCATTATCGGGAATCGCGACATGACGGAGGGCTTGGCCTGGTGGTTGCCAGAGGCCGACTGTTTATTCCGGGATGCAGCCGAGGGTCGGGATATATCGCGTGAAACTGCATAGGTCCTCACCTCGGTCGCCCTGTCGTGGGGAAACGTTCGCCACGTTCCCCAACAGTTGCGCGTTGCGCACGTGACGATGATACCTCACCATGAATTATTGCCCGATGCGCGCCGAGCTCGCCGCGAAGCGCGTGCGTTAACTGCGGGGAAAATATTGCCACCTCGCGTATCTTCCGAGATTAATGTTGAATTATGCCCGCGACGATATCCCCGGGATTGTTCCCGCGTCGTTTCTTGCTTTGACTCGCGCGAGGACACAATCTTCGATATTATAGACGTATCTCACTGGTTTTTGTTAAGGAAGAATCTTTCCTGAATTGGTAAAAGAGCTTGTATAGACGAGAAAAGGCGCAGTGGACTCGAATCATTTCACAAAAATGATATAGATCAGAGGTGGCCAAACTTAGAAGCACCAAGATCTACTTTCAGCTTCTTCACCCCATCGCGATCTACTGTTCCCTGTCGCAGCGATCTAGGTTTATATGTGAAATAAGCATGTTTATTTTATTTTCTATGTTGCAATTGGGCATAAAACAGCAATAATTAAATTAATTATGGCTACATTGCAATTACAACTGTTGTATTGTGAATTTCACGTTGCCACACGATCGATCATCCGAGTGTCCGCGATCGACCGTTTGACTATCTCTGGATATAAACTTTCTATATCTTTCGTTGGACTTTCTTCAGGATTGGGACGCGCTCCTTTCGATATATGGCTCGACGTCATCCGGTAACGGTGAAAGTATCTATCATGGTATTCCGCGAATAAACAGGGTCTAACCCAGTGGGATATACATCACCGCGTATTTCCCGAGCGCATCGCTGCGCTCCTCGCTTTTCAAGGTCGAGACGTTTACGGCTTTATGGGCCAATTATCGTGGTATACAGCAACTTGGTTTGCGGATACGGCTAACTTCTGCTCATCCTTCCATAAGGCAAAATCGTTAATCGTCTTGAAAATCCCTCCTCTTATCGAGATATATTCTTAAGTGTCGATTCGAGCGATGATTAATATCAAATGAGCTGACTATACTACGTATATAAAGCTGTAGAAAATAGTGAAAAGCTTTTATATCTTGAAGAAAGACTCATTCAATCGAAACGTAAAGAAAAACAAACATATAATGTAGCCTATTAAAGTATCTCTTATAGGATATATTTATGTTTACATTTCAGTGCAAAGCAAAGTAAGATGTACGAAGCAATTGATGGAGGTGGATATAGTGAGGAGCAGTCCGCAGGCGAAGATATATCTCCAACAATTCAAGCATTTTCCGGGTGAATATATTCAAACGTTTTATGTTAGATGCCGCGCGTAAATCAAAATTATGTCTCACATCGAATTTCTACTTTTGCAGACGAGGCTTGTAAGCCGCAGTTTCACGATGGCGTAGCCACGTTTAAGTTATCGCTGCTGGAACAGGACATGTTGCGGTGCGGCATCACGAGGGTCGTCAACAAAGTCACGGTAAACCATAATTTCATTTAACAAAACTCCGATTTAATTCCAGACGGTTGCGCCGCGCATTAACGTACATCACGCTTTAACGTCCCTGCGTTTACATAATACGGGATATAAACGTTGTAAATCGGGATTATGAATTTTGATGACGCAGGGTCAGAAGATGTACTATCATCGGGTAATAGTGGAGGAGCCTGCGGATTCCAGCAAACACACGTTCACAGTGAAATGCGTAATCACCGAAGTTGTCGTGGAGCCAGAAATCGCCGTCGCGGCCAATCACACGGCGGTACGGCGGAGCGTTCTTCCGGCGGGCTTTCAGGAACCTGAGTAAGTCATCAATCATTCGACATTAAGGCGTTTGATATTACGACACGAAGTATCCGGCATTCGTCATGACGCGAACGCAATCGCATTCGCTTTGTTGCTGCGATAAATATGCGTAATTCATCGCCGCACAAGTAATAACGCGCAATAAAGTCGGAGATTGTGAGTTCTGGGCAAACGCAAATAGAAGAAATCGTAAGGAGGCGCATCCTGCTAATGAGCGAGATATTTATCAAATCTATTAGATTGACTTAGCAGTCCCGAGAGATTCTCGGACCGCAGCTTTTCATTTCTCGCCAGTCATCCGACAGTGTTAATCGCGTCGTACCGCCGCGATAGACAAGACTCTCTCACACTTCCCTCGTACGAAATGATCCCTCGGCATGGGCAAACGAGTGGGTTTAATTACCCGGAAGTCGCGCCTCTCGCGCGCGAGTGTGAGAGAAAAACCTTCTCTCCGTACGGAAGCCTGACCTGCCATTTTGGCGAACGTGACAATCGCATCCTGTCGGGTCAACGAGCACGATTCTATCGCCGTGCACAAAAAAGCGGCACTTCTTATTGGTCGGCTACGATTTATTACACATAACTTCAAGCAAGAAAATTCATCGTCACGTTAGATTAAGTATCCTTAAGTATCCTTTTCTCTCCCATCGATTTTTTCCCTTAGAAATAACTATGTTTGCTAAATGCAAAGCGGGGATATAATTTGCTAAGTGATACACGCCTTCTTCCGTTCATCCCCGAGACAGGAAAGTCGGAAAGAGTTTCGTATCGCCGTTTCATATCTCGACGGTGATATGTAATAAATGATTTTAAGATCACTGAGTATAATGTAGTGCAATTACGTCGTAATTCACGCCACCCAAATGGATGAATATAAGCGTTATCGTTTCCCGCGTCATCATAAGCGTAGATCTCGTTTACTCCGTTAGTTTCGCGAAACGAGTATTAACCGCGAAGAATATCGTATCTTAAATTTGCAATCAGACGATCTTCTAGGACATGTCGAAAAATTTTTTTTCCAATCGGCGAGCGGGCGAGTTATCTGCGAAAAAGTAAAACTGGTCGTCGGTCTGCATGCCTACAGGACAGATATGACGATGCTAAGCGAACGGCGCGGCGGTGGGGTTGATTATCGGGGACGGCGAGATTGTGTGGAAAATTCGATGATTACAAAACGATCGACCGGCCGATCCACATTCGAGCGAATAAATCGTCCCGCCTGACCTGAATATGCATGCAGAAGCCAGCTAGACCACTGCGGGAGTCATCATCGGGAGTTTGTAATTTGCAAACGAGTCGAGATGCTGCCGTCTGATTTATTTGCACAACGGTCGAACGCGCGTGCAGCTGCTGGAAAACCAGTAATATATTTCAAACCGAGTGGTCTAATCGGCATTCCCGCTTTTTCCATCTTCACCTCGAAAATCGCTCGACGGGTCACTCACATCCAGCTCGTGCGAAGCTATTCCAGCCGGTCGACGGTTTACCCGGGGAAACGTGCGGTTCGACGCGAACGCGCAGAAATAGGCGAGGAATGGGCCGGCGATTGAGATACAGGGAAAATTGCATCGAGCACGGCGAAAGAGACGTTGCGATTTATGGCCGCTCGCTTCGCGACGCAGGAAGATGGAAGGAATAAACGTTGATCATGGAGATGAGCTTCCGCGACGTGATTAAATAACAAATTCTTCCTTCAGCCTCGGATTCAAGTGAATTCTAGAATTACCATTTGAGTAGATGCCAAGGAATCTGAATGCTTAAAGAGTCGCGACACAAGTGCAACGGTCTCTCTCAAAATCTCTTTCTCCGCAGGGGAGACCGACATCAAGTGCTTATTAAGCTCGCCGAGAAATTTAATAGCGGGACATCTCTTGTATAGAGTTGAAACACGCGGTGACATTACGAGAGTCGATTTTATGGTGCGACGAACGACGGAGCATCCGGGACCATTGCGCAACGGTTCCTTTACAGATGGTGGAAAAGCTACGGAGTGTGCGAGCGAGCGATTTTAACACATTGGACGAAGTGACGGGGAGAAGAGAGGCCTGTTGGTAGATCCCTTGCCTTCTCTCGAACGAAAGTCGCTTCGCCGGTCGACATTCTTCAAGTACCCTCCAGGGAACGTGCTCTCGGGGGAATACGGTGAGGAATTTTTATCGTGACTGCCGGTCGCCAGGACACTAATTTATTGGCGTTAATCGAACATACACCTCGGATCTGCGCGCAAATTCCGCAGATCCTCGCCGCATCGTCCGCTTACCAGGAAGCCGCGAAATCTTTATTGTTGAATTGTCAAGTGGTGACATCGCTGTGACTCTCCCGGGGTCGAGTAATGCGACATAAAATTTCCCCGTTAAATGTCCTTGTCGATAGAGCTACGATTTCTGCGTTGTGCATGCCTGTCTGCTCTGATGAATATAATTATTAATTTATAAGGAATAATTATTCGATTAGTCCTGTTCTCCTCTGAAGAAAATTCGAGCCGCGAACAGCTACAAGCACGGGAAATTTCTAAGGATTCCTCCAGCTAATGACAGCTCGGACACTCGAAATAAATTTCTTCCCGAGTATACCTGATACATCGCGTGTCTCTTCCAATAGAAAATAAGTCGTGGTAATTAAGTAGTTTTTACACAACATTGTATCATGTATACGAAAGGTCGTCTCGCGTCAGAAAGCGACTTAACAAAGCGCGCTCTGTGTCGGAGAGATAATGAAAAAAGAGAACGGTTCACGTGGAGGGAATCGTGTAAAATAACACGAGTCGCACAGTCATAATAATGACTAATGGTTCCCGATGTACCCGTCCCGATACCTTGTTATCGAACTGGATTCGTCCGTATGCGCGTAAACCTTTTTATTTTAGAACTCGATCTGCCCGGTCTACCTCGCTCCTCTTTGAAGCGGCGTTCGGATTCTTGCCGTCTGGCAATTTCACGGTCTGCTCATTCCGGCAGACATTCGTCTTCATTACTTCGTCTGTCACCGCACGTGATTTCGCCGGACAGCGATCCCGCCTACCGCGGTCCAGTACCATATTGTCGCGGAAACGACAAGATGAGTCTGCACGAACTGGAGCACGTGCATACCGGCTCGGAATCGATTTACGTGTCCGGAAAATGAACGACGAGCACGCACGGATTCGCCTTTTTTCCGATAAAATGGATCGTGCCCGGGTCGCGCGCATAATCTTCCGCGATTTTGCATAAAACCGTAAAGTAGGTCGAATCTTCCTACGGAGATAACTGCGGCGGAGTCGCAGGTCATCGTGATGTTCTTGCGCTTTGGTGTGGCACGTACAAACTGCCGCTGGTTTGGAATTGCGTATGGACACGCAACATTGATCATCGCACCGGCCAGGTGCTCGCCCTCATGACTTCATTTTGGAAAGTAGGTAGATTGTGACCTTGCGGTCTTCGGTTCTGTCCGTTCGCCGCGCAGTTCGTCGCGGATTCGACGTCAATCCGCGACAATCCGATAAATTTAAATGGTCCACAAATGTATACAATTTAAGGCGCATGGTACAGATATACATATATTATATCTACGATGCGAGCCCATAAAAATGGTAGAGGAGAAAATCTCCTTAAAAATTACAGACTGCAAAGAAAAAAATTCTTTAAAAATTATAAAAAAGGAAGTTTTTAGAAATAATGTTTGAAGTTAATTAAAAAGCTTATAAATATTATTTTTAATTAGTGCTTGTTTATAACTTTTAGGTCGGATTTTAAAGGAATTTATTTATCTGCTTCAGAGTGATCGATATACGTGAGGAAATTTCGGGAGCGGCACCAGTTCCGATTCTCGGCGTCGGAGTGAGGCAGGGTGGAGTTTTGGTGACCGGTGAGCTCAACGTCAGTCCTGGTACGCCGTTGCAGATGGAAATATTTTTGGACAACGATTCGGCGCCGATCTACGGCCTGCTGGTGACTTACATGTTGGTCACCGATACCAAGACGCAAGAGGAAACGATTATTATTAACGGGTAATTGATCAATGTCGATGTCGTTGCAAGCGCAGTTGAAGAAATATCGTTTCACATTTTACATGCCATGCAATATACGCAAAATTTGCGTGCAGGTGCTCTGTCGATCCTTACTTGTTCGAAAATTTCAACACCGTGGATGGCGATTTCCTGACGGCGAAATTCCGAGCCTTCAAGTTCCCGGAAAGCACCTACGTTCAGTTCCGCGGCACCGTTAACGTCTGCTTGGATAAATGTCCAGGGGTATGGCTTCATTCTTTTGTATCGCACGATTATTAAACCTTTGTAACTCCGTTTACACGGTCTTTATCCTTTATTTTATTGTTCTGCTCCATCGAATGCCGCTACCTTTTGTGAGTTTATTAAGACGAGTGTGTTTGGATACGTGCTTCAGATCGAATGCAGCAACGGCCAAGTCGGTTTCGGCAGGAAGAGACGAGCTATTGAGATGTCAAGCACCGACAAGAATAAATTGTTCGAGGTAACCATGTCGACGTTTATCAAGGTTGATTCCACGGATGACGTCATGATCGATCAAGGTATATATCTTCATCTCGCGAAGTGAATAAACGTTTGAATAATTACCGCGTATTCATCATGTTTATGGCTCCTGTTACGATGTGTACATGTACTTCGTACTGTGTTGCTAGCACTTTCGGGATTCATCAGGAAGGGAAAGAACAGGACACACACGAAGGAAAGAGCAGTGATCGCTGAAGAAGTCAGGGAGCAGTCCGACTCGACGACAATTAGAACACACGAAAGAGCGTTCCTCGCGGAAGAAATAAAGGAACAGTTTAAATATAAGGTCACCGAGGTGGTACTCAATGGTTCCTCGTGTAGTACGCTGAGCTTGACTCTCCTTTTGGTCTTTCTTTGCTTCTACAAACTCCTGTAGAGAATGAGATCTGTGTTTTCTGACAAATGATTGCTAACTGTAAATAGGACGCAGTCTGAGATATGTTAAAAACGTCAAGAAAAATAAGAAGTGTCGCTTCTGGGAATGATAGTTAACTTGCTCACTAATAATCGAGAGATTTCGATCATTATAACAGCAGATCACTAATTATATAGTGGTGATTATAGACTGTGTATAATCAAAATATGCCTGAGAATTGAATGGATTTGAAATGCTAATTTCAAGTGTAATTTCCTCAAGAAGAAACTTGTCTTCAAACAATGTAAAATTGTCGTCCACACGAAGTACTTTTATGCGTGATACTAAAATATATTTAACAAGAATCGAATGCTAGGCAACGAATTCGATAAAATTAAAAATTATCGAATTTGATATTCGAAGAAAGCTTAAAAATGGATTAGTATCTTGGCGCTAACATAATAAACAGTAACATATGATTTCTCCGCTCTGCGACCGCCGAATTTTCAATTACGACGTTTCAGTTTTATTATACTTTTTTTAATTATATATCGTAAGTAACTGCCGTATCACTTGAGTAACTGCCAAAAGAAAATTGGCCTTTGCGAGCGGAGAAAGCCGAAGACCTAGTCGTGCGACGAGGTGTAATATTAAAAATGCGACTTAATTAATTACTAAGTAATTATTAATTGCGTATTTGTAATCTCAGTTTAATTATTACGTTGAATAAATGTAAAATAAATAAACCGACAGCAGACGTGGCATAGCGATCATTTTTTAATAATTACAATTATTCCCTAATACTCGTTTAAAATGAACTATAATAATAATAATAAGAAACGTATTTTTAAAGAAGTTAGGCCGATTTTGAGCCAAAATATAACGCGTTATTTTAAGTTACTAAAAATGTAACAAACTTCTGTCAAACAGGGATGCATTCAGGAGGCATTATGAGAGACATGAAAGCATAAATCATGAATGTTAAAATATGACAAAACATATATTTAGAATGTATAACAGTAGAAAAATATTTCTTTTACAAAATATAATTATTGGCTTGTATATATATATATATATCAAATATAAAAAACATATAGTTTAACAATAATGCGGGGTACTTTCAAGGTATACTTTCATACGTTTTTGTATGTATGTTACATTCGGAAAATTCCGAATTTAGTGTCAGGTATAGGCGCGTTTAGACTCGCAGATAAACTCAAGCCGAGCACGACTCGTGTGTCCACCGGATCAATCACACCATCATCCCATAATCTAAAAATAATCAGAATATTCGTAAAATAAAATTATTTTTTTTACGCAACGACAATAATTTACCTAGCACTAGAATAATATGGATTGCCTTCTTTCTCGAACTGTTTTATAATTGGATTCTTGAGATTCTCCTCTTCTTCTTGAGTCCACTGCAAAATCAAGATGTATATCCATATCTGCACGCTGAAGAAACAAAAATTAAACTATACCTGTTTGCCTTCTCTCGCACGTTGATCCTTCGTGATTTGCACTAATACGCCTGCTGCTTGTTCTCCTCCCATTACAGATAATCTAGCGTTTGGCCAGGAGTAAAGGAACCGTGGGGAATAAGATCGACCACACATCCCTGTTCAGATATTTATCTTAAATTCTCTCTCCCTCTTCAAAAAGAAAATATTAAAAAGAAATACCGTAGTTCCCAGCTCCATAAGAACCTCCAATTAGTACTGTGATCCTTGGTACTTGCGCGCATGCTACCGCTGTTACCATTTTAGCGCCGTTTTTAGCGATACCTCCCAATTCTGCATCTCTACCCACCATGAACCCTATATCGATGAATTTGTATAATTGTATATTGCGTAACACGAATTTTAAAACAAAAAAGACGCATATAATTGTACCTGTGATATTTTGCAGAAAGATAAGAGGGATTTTTCTTTGAGCGCAAAGCTGCACAAAATGAGCTCCCTTCAGAGCACTTTCCGAGAACAGTACACCGTTATTCGCGACTATGCCAACAGGATAGCCGTAAATTTTGGCGAATCCGGTGACCAAGGTTTCGCCGTATTGCGCTTTAAATTCGTGAAATTTTGACCCGTCCACGATCCTCGCGATGACTTCTTTCACATCGTACGGACGTTTCAGATTCGTTCCGACGATGCCATAGATGTCATCGATGGCGTGCACGGGCAGTTCAATGTTTTTATTGATTTTTACATCCATAGGCGGTTGTAGATTTAAATCTTTCACAATTCGACGCGTAAGATATAAAGCGTGTGTATCATCTATCGCGTAATGATCGGTTACGCCAGATTGTCTAAAATTTTAATTATAACTGAGTATTTACAAACGGACGGTATAGCGTTTAAAGCAATTACCGACAATGAAGCGCGGCTCCTCCTAAGTCCTCCGCTGAAACGTCTTCACCAGTCGCAGCCTTTACTAATGGTGGACCGGCTAGAAATATTGTACCTTGATTACCAACAATAATATTTTCATCCGCCATAGCAGGAACGTATGCACCACCTGTAACATGATTATAAATGATAAATCAGTACGTAAAATAAAAAAGTGAATGTATATCAATAATAGAATGACAAACCTGCTGTGCAACTTCCCATAACCACTGCAATTTGGGCTATCCCTTTGGCACTCATGTTTGCTTGATTATAAAAGGCTCTGCCAAAGTGCATTTTATCAGGAAATACGTCAGCCTGCCTGGGTAAATTTGCGCCACCACTATCAACTAAATATATGCAAGGTAATCTATTTTCCTCCGCAATTTCCTGAGCTCGTAATTGCTTCTTGACTGTGATAGGGTAATATGTACCAGCTTTTACAGTAGCGTCATTTACAATTACCATACATTCGGTGCTGAAAAGATATTTGGTTAAAACACTGATGTCAAAAGAGTCTAAAGTGTTGATAAGAGTCTAAGAAGTTTTGTTTATTAGAATACCCTTCTACTCTTCCAATGCCAGTAATAAGTCCACCCGCTGGCACTTCCTCCTTACCATACATCTCGTAACCCGCCAATTGCGAGAATTCTAAGAAAGGCGAATTCTTATCTAAAAGAGTGTTTATTCGTTCCCGAGGTAAGAGTTTTCCTTTGCTTACATGCTTGTCCTTGGCTTTCTGCCCACCGCCCTCAACTATCTTCTCCACAGTGTTTTTCAATTGATCAACAAGATTTTTCATTTGCATGTAATTTTCCTGCAATAAATAAGTAACGTTTAAAATACCTGTAGACATGTAATTCATTGGTATTACAAAATTTCTATAATTAAAATAGGGAACACATGTTCAATATAAGCTAATATTATTCATAATATCAAACTCCATATGTAAATTATATGAAAATCATGATGTCATTGCAGTCTTCAGAGAAGTGGCATAAGTACAGTCGCAAAAAGAAGAACAATAAAATGCACAACTGTACTTCCTAACCTGATAAACCGGTGAGCTGGTGTCCGGCGCGCTGCCAATTACGGACACCTCCTCGTGATAAAATCTCACAAAAGGCCGAAGATGCCTCAGCAAGTATCGACTTCCGTGTAACATTATTATATATATAAATATCTTTTACCGCCACGAGAGAAATGACAGTCGGCAACAATCGACACGTTGTAACGTGCGAGTTGAAGTTATCGAACTTTCACTGACGCACATAAGAAGATCGTTGCGACGTCTTCTTATCGCGCGTTATCACGGCGGTTGGAGCCAGACGCACACACACATGCGTGTACGATTGCATGTATGTACATACGTGCAACACATGGCTGGCATTCGATACATAATCGATGGTCGCGTAATAGGCGAGTTGTTTCTAGGCTAGGTCAACCGCGTGAAGTTTGCGCCGAGTTGACCGCGCGAAGTTTGTGCCGGAGAATCTCGATAGTCTCGAGCGTGCGCTCCTCGATAGATTTTGAATAGGTCGTTAGTTAACAGTACGCGAAACGCGTCGCGGCGAACCCCGGAGTCGGGCTCGAGTCGTTCTGTATTTCTTCGCGTTCATTATCGTTCGGAGGTAGACTCCGCGCGCCGAAATTATTCGCAAGCGATTCGCGAGGCGTTGCAGGTCCATCGTAACATATCGAACGTCGCGTATGATCGCTGGGTACCGCGATTCGGTACCCGCGATCCGCTTCCGGAATCCGCAGGAGCGTCTGCCATCTTTGGCGCGGTCCTCTCGCCGAAATGCAGCGTAAGTGCGATGAGTGCAGGATCATCGCCAGGTACATACGTGTATAATATATTTAATTAGTATATTTACGTGGATTATGCCGTCGACGTTACCGATTTGCAATAATAGGTCTGTTTGTGTTGAAAGTTAAGCTAAATTTCTTATGATTTTGTTTCGCCGCTATTAATAAATGTCCAAATTAAAAAATTGGAAAAAATTTGACATCAGCACCCTTATGAACATTTTTCATTTTCTAAGCGGGATACGATTGTCCACGATTTGTCCACGTTTGTCCACCAAAAATTTTTATTTGCCCATCATTAAAAAAAAATTATGACCAAATTAAAAAATTGAGAATAATTTTACATCAGCATCCCCATGAACATTTTTCATTAATTTCTAAGCGGGATATGATTGTCCATGATTTGTCTACGTTTGTCCACCCAAAA
>NJRL01000646.1:73302-121269 GCA_003063815.1 Aphaenogaster rudis | reverse complement strand
TAATTTTACATCAGCATCCCCATGAACATTTTTCATTAATTTCTAAGCGGGATATGATTGTCCATGATTTGTCTACGTTTGTCCACCCAAAATTTACGTTTGCCCATCGTTCAAAAAAAAGTTATGACCAAATTAAAAAATTGGGAAAAATTTGACATAAGCACCCTGAAATGCAAAATTTTATAAAATTCAGGTGGCATAAGTATGTTTGTCCACGATTTGTCCACGATTTGTTCACCCAATTGTAAACGATGGGTTAAATAAGAAAGAGAGAGATGGAAAACGAGAAAAATCGAGTGTTTTTCTCTCATCTGCGCACTGGTTAGTAAAAGACAAAAAAAGCTTCAACGTTCTCTCTCTCTCTCTCTCTCTCTCTCTCTCTCTCTCTCTCTCTCTCTCTCTCTCTCTCTCTCTCTCTCTTTCTAGGATGTTTAGATCAGATATATATAGTAAGTTTTATAGTTATGCCGAGTCTTCTTTATGCTCATATGCAAAATGGCAATATTGATTGGATGGTTATGAGAGTTTAAGGCTGTGGTATTCATAGTCTGCTCTTATTTTAATACCGTCTTAAGATACGTCTTAAGATGTTAATATGGCTCTGTGATTGGTTTAAGACATCTTGAGATTGTACTTAAGGCGATCTTAAATATAAGAACCGACTATGAATACCGCCCTTAGTTTCTAATTTTACGAATTAGAAACGATTTTATGAATTATATATGAATTTTAGTTTGGCGGAGTAACGTTAGATGGCAGCAATTGCGAAAAGCGCCGTTGCACAGCTGATGCGCAGTGTATGCACTTCGTGTTGTTGCCGAATCGAAGTTGTAGGCGGAAAAAGTAGATTAGATATTTCTTTGTCAGTCAGAGAGATATTTTTTAATCGCATCCCAATTAATCAGCCGTTCTTTTTGCTATTATTGGTATAAAAGCTACTGTCGCGCAACGAAGATGCCTAATCTAACCAATTTATCCCATTTCCCTTTAAAGGTATGTAAATGAAGTGTTAACTACGTTCTTTCCTGTTTCAGTGTGTGCGTTTTCAGTGTTTTCATCGGTACGACGTAATATTGTATTTTATTTCTTTGCAAATATATGAACAAATTGATATTTGCTTGTGCATATGAATTCGCAATTTATTTCTGTTTTTCTATTAGTAAAATTTACAAATGTATAAATATTACACAATGATCAAAGACAAAATGATGTTTATCATATTTCTTTCAGATTATATTCGCTATTCACATGACACTTGCAACATGGTAAGGACAGGCTTTCTGCCGAAGCTGACAGATTTTATGTCTGTGTATCTATAAGAACTTGTATCTTTATCATCTGTGTCAAATATAAAATACGTTACAGGAGTATGCAGGGAGGTTGGTGTCCGAAGTCTGTACTGTTTTATAACTTGCTATTCTTTGTTTGTATATTTTGGGCTGTTCATAATATCGAATCAGACGAACCACTGCAATTTGTAAGTTATAATGGAGGCGGAAAGAGAGAACTTTTTCTTTTTAATTTGAAATTTGCTATCATATGTTTTTTGCAGGCATTTTTCATAAATGTACTCTCTATATTTCTCGATGTCATCACATTAGCAGTCTATTATCCATCACTGTACAACAGTGAGTATATATCAAATATTATATGTATATATATAAAATAGAAGATGCATACACATATATATATTTTCCCCACTGTTAATAAAAGAAGAAGGAAAATGGAATATTACGAATTGTTTATTGATCTGTTCTATGTGAAAGATGTACCTATCTGATTTCATTAACTTGTAGATGCATCTGAGAAGTTTAGCGCAGCCCTTATGATCATAAACTTGATCGTCCGCCCTATCTCGAGTATATATCTGTTACGAATAGGCCAGGGGAGAGGTGGCAACTTAGCTACCGTATTTGCACCGAGTCCTGCCATGGGTCAGTAAATCACTGGATATGTGTCTACGCTTTTGTAGTGCATCAGTGCTTCAACCAGATCTGATTTTAAGTATGTGCACGTACGCTTTACTGCAAACTACATTTATTCTGTGCATTATTAATAACCAACCGTTTTTAGTTACTTAGGTTTCTATGTATCCAGTTATGGCATTTCTCCTAGAACTGTTTTTCGCCTGAATTTATGTTGCATGAAAGTGTGATGTGTCGCAATAGCAGTTCTTGCTTCTTAATAGTTATTCAGATAAAATCAGACTGTATTATTTTATTTAAATTATTTACAGGTTACGGCAGACAAGATTACGAAGAGATTTCTCATCCCGTCCCACAGAACTCTGATTTTGATGGAGTTTAAGATTGAATAGAGTTTGTTCGGAAAAGCAGCTTTAAATCCATGAAATATATACATATTTGTGACATAATATAGATTATAATTTCGTAAGATTATTAATGCTATATTAGCATTAATAAATAGTCGTTTAAATTGTATAAGTTGTCTTGCATAATGTATTATATTGCAAAATATCAAAGATATATTTTTATTTATTGATGTTAATTTTCTATTTTTTGGTTAAATTTTGTGCGATATGTTAAAATATATGTGCGCGCAATCTAGTAAAGTATAAAAATATATTATATATAATTATATATAAACATACAATATATTTCTATATTTTACTTAATGATGTACAATGGCAATATAATTATGTTATAGAGGCATAAGTTACTTTAATTAACTGATAATAATACTTGTGAATTAAATTATTTCTATTGTCTATTTAGTGAATTAATCGAATGCAACGATTTAAATCTCATGTATTATAGGCTACGTTTACACCGTGCGTTTAGGTCGCGGCCTATACCCCAAATTCGACCTAAATTATTTAGGCCGATCGTTGTAAACACTTGGTAGGTGACTTGACCTGACCTAAAATAGGCCGCCTGTAACTTCGGTGTAAACGCATGTTACTCGACCTAAAGGCTTACTAATTTTCTCACTAGGATTTGCTGCGTTGTAACTGTGTTCAACTGTGAAAATAATTTTAAAAAAATAAAATTTCGCGAAAATAATTTATGTCGCTTACGGTGTAAACACTTGGTGGCCAGACCTATTTTGGGTCAGGGTATAGGTCAGGCCGCGCATAGGTCTCTCGGTGTAAACATAGCCATAAATTTCTACGCAGGTCGTTCTATGTACCTAATATTTTTAATATATTCAGAATCTATTCTGTATAACTATTTCTTATACTATTGACTTGTGAATAAAAGATTTTAACGCAAATCATCGTGGAAAGAAAATCGTCCCGAAATAGTGGTTGCGATCGGACAAACATCCATGACAATCTCTTTCAAGGATCGGAATTCCTTGAAACCCGTTTTTAAAACTTGTTATTTCTAAAAATAAAAGAACATGATCTATAATTCTCTTAGCAAAATCACTCGATTGACGCAAAGTCTATAATACGTATATTTCTGTCTTTGCAGTGTGTAAAATTGAAGTCGTCGCGGCCGGGATAATTGCGATCGGTGCGATTCGAAGACGGCGCGCGAGCGTTGCGTCGCTCGGCCGCGGACGCGCGGCGGCGCCAGCGGCGCGGGTATAAGAGCCGCGTCCGTGAAGCGGCGCACTTCAGTAGTGTGGGTGATCGTAGCGGGAGGAGGGTGGCTCCGCGCGCGGCCGCACCGCGAAACCGTGCCCACTCGCCTCGACCACGGAACGTCCACTCGTTTTCACGTCTCGTGCGAAAACATGGCGGCCAGCGACGACGAGCCGATGCATCTCTACGAGGTCTTTCAGAACTGCTTCAACAAGATCGCCAACAAGCAGTCTGGTGAGTGCGAATCATCGGCAGTGCCGTGTCTCTTCTCGCGCACGGGATACCTTGCGCCGTGCCTGGCCCCTGTGAAAAATAAAGCGACGGACGTCTCTCTCGCGCCGTCCCTGTCTCCTACTCTGGTGTGTCTAGTGTCTTACCCGGTGCGGCGTGCGTATTTAAAAGGCCCGTCGGCGTCTCAGCCGGTCGATCGAGCCCGCGATCGCGTCGAGGATCGGCGCGTCGGCCGATCGTGTCGTCGACGGCCGCCAGGGCTACCCTCGCTCTCTGTGTTTTGGTTCGCTTGTCAGTGCCCTGGACAGTGCTGCCCCGTCGACGGGAACTAGCGACGAGAGCAACGGCTCTCTGCCTCGTGTTCCCCGCGTCCTGGTTACCCTCTTCCGACGCCACGATTTTCCCTCCGTCGGCGCGGGTTCCTCGCCCTCGCGTGCGTCGCGGCGCCGCGCCGGGATGCGAGCAACATAACCTAGACGCTGTTAGAGAGACGTCCGTCGTCGTTCGCTGTCATGTGCAACAGTGTGAGCGATGGAGCGATATGTGCGTGTGCGTATGCGCGCGTGTATGCGTATGTGCATGTGTGTGAAGCGGGCTCGTATGAATGCGAGGGTGAGCGCCGATAGGGAGGCTTCCGGGAAGGAGATGATCGCCGTCCCGGTCCTCCGTTCGATCCTCCTCGTCCATCTATCGGTCGGCTTGCACGCTCGCGTTACGTTCGCACCACGTGCCGGGACGCCACCGCGATCGTACGAATCTTTAGTGGTTAATCGCTCGGATGTAATGCGAGAGTCCATAAATCGAATCCTTTTTCCTCCTTTCTCGAGCCTCTTTTCTCTCTTCCTTCCTCTCTCTCGCTTCCTCTCGCTCTCCCTCGGCAGTCAGCCTCCGCGAACGCCGTTTTTCTTTTATTTCTCGCTTCATACACCTGCCAGAGAAGCAGCCACGGAGCGATGCGCCGTTGCGTGCCGCGGAATCGTGCGTTACCTCTCGAAAGCGGTTCTCATCCTTCGTGGACCTTCGAGCGTCGCGGCACGTGTCAAATTCTAGACCTCGCTAAGGGGGTCTAGGTTTTTAAATACCCAATATTTGACAGGTTGTTTAATAATTTCTACCTGTAGTAAAATTAAACGAGCACTTGACAAAAAAGATTTCAACAGAGATAATCTTAGAATATTATATTTATTTTAGGAAAGGAGATATAAGGTAATTGGAGGAAAGATGCCAAATGGGGTAAGATGCCAAGCAACCATGATTCAAAATTTGTTTATTAGTTTATAAATTAACTACTACTTTTGTTCATTTTATAGTGTTTTCTAATACTGTTCTTTAAATAACAAATACATTTATTTGAATTAATTGAAATATATATATATGTATATATTATTTCTTTTATAAATTAAATATAAAATGTTTGGCGTCTTCCTCCTAATTACTTTATAGAAAATATTGATGAAATCTTTACATCTGTTTCACATAATTAAATGTAACTAAATTTATTTTAAAAATCTAGTATTTACAGCTTGTTTGCTTATGTCAGACCTGTATTTTCTTGATATGCTTTTCAAACGATTGTACGATTAAAGCATATTTGCCTCCAGTTAGATGTTGAATTATTCTCTTGGTATTACAATGCTTTTTGAAACCGCGAGATTCCCACGTTAATTATCGCTTCTGGGCGCACAAAGCAATTACGAAATTACGATTCAGAGAAGGGCGCGAGACGTGTTGCGCGGTAATCCACGGCATAGTTTGTAACTAAGTCTGAAACGTTTGTTTGGTTTGAGACGCTGTTTGGAAGACGACGGTAGCTGTGTGTAGGCTCTCTCGTAGGCTAAGTTCGGCGCAGCAGAGCGGCTCGGAAAGACCGCAAAAACTACGTTCTAGACGTCTCGTCCGAGGCGTTCCCATATTCCTTTGAAACGCTGCGGGAGCTCTGCGCCGGCCATTCGGTTAAATATAATTTATATCGCGGCATTGCGTTTGCCATGAAACTTCCTAGGGCGGCAAACAAGACGGCAGGAAGGGGCAACGTTTCGTAGCGTCGACCTCGCAATCCCTTGCACGGTGGTTTACAAAACGACGCCTTGTATAATTTAACGAGGCGCTCGAAACAATGAACAGTTATACCGAGTTACATTTCATTAAGTATTACAAATGGAATTTGTTTTTATGTTTTCAATAATATTAAATTGATATTGATAACAAGATATTCGATATCGCGTCTTCATCGAGTGTCGGAAGTATTTTAACGATAGAAGATTAAACATCTCCGTTCTCGGCGATCGAAGAACCGTTGCGGCAGAATCGATGGGGTTCGTTATTTACGCTCGAATGTTTCTACCGGGTGTCAGATTCACCGAGTCTCGTTTCTCATAATTTGATAACTATGAGACAGTTGACTGTCTCGTCGGTTCGTTTCGGCCCGTTAATCTCGACGATTGTCACTCCGCGTCGAAGAGACCTTTGTCGCGGATCTTACTGCGCCGCGGTCGTTATTAAGGCTCGTATTACTTTGCGTACGATACTTAACGAGCCGTATTACGACGGTCGCGAGCCTTCAATTCACGGCACAATCGCTCCGTATGCTATTTTGCAAACAGTTCGTATTAAATTTCGGTCTAATCGCAAGCGCAGAAGATAACAGCAGAAGCATTGGCAACAGGCTTTTGTTATTAGTAATTATAATTAATCACGTTGATATAAAATAACTAATATAATAATAAACGAGAGAGATAATCAGCGGGATGGCGTCTTGTCACGAAAACAAATGTAGTAGTATCGTGCAGTCGAGGGTCGTTACAGAATTCAAGTGCAAGGGTATCCGAAAATAGCGTCCACCCTACTTACCGAAAACACTTCCGGTATCAGTTTTAATTCCCTCTAAAATCCGAAAAGATTCACTCACCGGGTCCTTGGCTTCGTCCCCATCGCGTATAATCGACCGATCGACTGAAATTTTATCAGACACGCAACATAGTAACGTGCATAAACAGAGAGATAAAAGGCGGTCGGCGAGATAAGCGTTTCATTGTCCGTCCGTGTTTCATAATCCGCCGGCGAAACGGTCGCTTCGAGAATGATTCCGCGATGCGTTTCGCCGAGATGCATCCCGGAGAATCCCGTCGGCGAAGATAAACGTTCGCGCCGGCGCGAGAAAATAATCTCATTCGAAATTACGCGTAATGCGGCGAAAACACACGGCGGTGCCGAAACCTAACGGATCTAAAATTAGTCGCGCACGGTGTGACTCACGAGTAAATCTACCTGGGGTCTACTAGTTTGTTTCAGGAAGTAGCGAGCTCGATAAAATATAGTTTAGCAAACACACACGCGTGATTCACGTACGTATAGCGAAACGTATCGAACGTTCGAAACGTTGTCGCTCCGCCGCTGCCGTTTTGCTTCGCGAACTTTTAGGTATTCATAATCCGTTCTTATATTTAAGACCATCTTAAGTACAATCTTAACACATTCGCAGCCGCTGACGTAATTTTACGTCATTTAAAAATCTGTAGTTGGTTGCCGCTGACGTAATTTTACGTCATTTGAAAATTTATAGTTGGTTGCCGCTGACGTAATTTTATATTTATAGGGACGCAGATGACTTTATGATTACAGCAGTTATTTAACAATAAATTGATTTCAAGTTCCTCAAAATGAGCGTTTGAACAGAATTTTAAAAAAACTTCAAAAGAGAAATATAAGAGAAATGTTAAATTTTATTTTTATGTAAGAGTATTTCATTATTTAAAAAAAATATATTTAATACATTTTTAAATATATTTAATAAAGTTTTTTTTTAAATTTTAATATTCTCATATTTATAAATTTGAAATTTTTGTTCTATTTGTAATGTGAAAATTTCTTTTAATTTCAAACAACAGTGGTTACAAGCATGATATTATGAAGTAATTTTTGTGATTTTCATTTTCATTTTAATGCCAGAACCTTGCGGCATCCAGCTACCGGTCGCGCGCTAAAATCGCCGGCTGCGAATGTGTTAAGATGTCACAAACCAATCACAGAGCCGTATTAGCGTCTTAAGACAGTCTTAAAATAAGAACGGCCCGTGAATACCGACCTTAGTCGCTAAATATTCTTTATCGTCGGGTATCCGTTCTGCTTCGGTGTCTCAAGTAAAGAAATATCATTTGCGCGTGTCCTTCTGGCTAGCGTACGACTCGCGCGCAATTTCCTGTGCGAAATAAGGTCCCCTTCCGCGAACGAAGTATTTTCGAGCGAGGCTCGTCGAACATCCCGTAACGCCGTTTTCGCGACTCTCCCTCGATCGCGAGATATCCCATATCGTCGTAACGCGAAGGTTGCCATGCCTAACATTCCGGCCGGGGTCCGCCGAACCCCATGCCGGCGCCATTTTCGAAACTCTCCTTCCGAGCGAGAGTTTAACCGAACGACCATAAACGAGCTCCAGACACAACACTCGTGACTTAGGTCCTTCTCTCTTTTTCTTTCTCCGGCTCCTGCCCGTCTCTCTTCCTCCTCCCCCCTCCCCCTCTTTCTCTCCGGAGAATTATCGAGGGAGTGTCACCGTGATGCACCTGCCTCTCGCTCCGTCTCTCTCTCTTTCTCCCTTTTTTTTCTCGCTCCCGTGTACCGCCGCCTCTTTCTCAGCCTTTCTTTCCCCGTCTCGCGTGCACGCGCCTCACGCGCGCGTCCTCGAACTTATAATGGCTCATGTCGAAAACCCACATACTTAAAATATGGGAGGAGGGTGCGTCATCTTCCGTCGGTGTCGGGACGACGCCGCATCTAAGATTGCCGCAGAATTTTGCTTGCTCTTGCATTCAGGTCTGACTGATTTTAGTAAAAAAAAAAAGTGTTAAAACTCCAAAAAAGAATTTTCTCTTTTCATAAAAGATCAAGAGTCAGTTTCTGCAGATTCCTTTGCACGTACTTGAATCTTTGAAACCTTGATGCAGCACTTTGTATGCACCGAGAAAAAAATTTGTTGAAAAACTCAAATATTTAGTCCGATACGTTCAACTAAAACATTAGTTGGTTTAACTGAACATTAGTTGAATTAAAAAGGTATAAAACAGAAACTTTAATATTCCTAAATCGCCAGTAAATAATTAACAATTAACAATTAATACATTGTAATACGACTTGACTGGCCATAGATGTTATTTAATTACACGTATCAACCATACGGATTGTGGTCCTCTACGTGCAACAAATTTAATATTAATAAATGCTAAAGCATCTATTATATTCTCCCCCCTCCCCCCCGAACATCCTCCCATCACGAAAACTGTTAAGAAGGTATAGTTCATTTTTTAATCAAGAATTAGTTAATTCAACTAACGTTCAGTTAAACCAACTAATGTTTTGGTTGGACGTATCGGACTAAATATTTTAGGCTTTCAACAAATTTTTTTTCTCAGTGTATGAATTTGTAAAACATCGATTTTCCTTACGGCTGAGTTTACAAATGCATGATAATGTATGGAAATATATGATTATCTGCGATAAAAAAAAGAACCCTACTTAATCTCTCCGCGTAAATTCGCGATATTCCACGGTCAGACCCGTCGCTTCGTTTGTTAATACTGAGTGGTTTATTAGCACTGGGAGCAACTGCAATTTTGCAAGAGAGCGCGTTTACGCGAGATGCAGGCAGATTCCGCGAAGGAGATAGCGGTATCGCGGTTATAAATATATTCTGGCGAATTTTATCCAGAGTCGGCGGGCGCCGGTCTCCTTGGACGCTTTTCAATCCTCTCCTTAGGAAAGGCCAAGTCCAGAGTGCGTTCACGTATGCACGCACACAAATTAAGGGCGCGGGCATAATCTACATTTACAGCGGGGACTCGATGAGCATCTGCTTCTACCCCTCTCGCCCTCGCCCGTCCCCCGTTCACCCGTCGCCCTAAACTCGATCCCTTTCCCCGCCAACGAGCATCCTCTCTCAACCGCGCATTCTCCCAATCAGGATCGTTCCCTCTTCGTTGTATTGGCCTCGCTATCCTGCTCTCTCGCTCTCGTCCTCCCCCCTCTCTCTCTCTCTCGCGTTTTCTTCGTCGCTCGATCCCTCTCGGTCTCTCGCAAACACACGAGCGAACGCGTGCAGTGGTGTCGATAGGTCACGCAAATCCCTGCTCGAATCGACTGCCTTATCTCGATATTAATATCTTCTTACGCTGAAAAGTTTATAATTACGTCAGCAGAATATATTAAATTGCATCATTATCGTGTATCTTTGTTACTTTTATAAAACTCGTACGTTTTTCGGAGTAATTATGATTCAAACTTACGATTCGAAATAAAACTACTTAAATTACATTATATTAATTACATAATGAGCATAGGACGTGTACGGTATTATCGTGAATACTCTTGCGATCTCGGTATTCTAACTAATGGAAATTCTCTGGCATTGCCTAATGCATTAAAATGATTCTTTTCTTTGCAAATTGTACTCGATGGTAAGGCATTGTGTAATTCTCATATGCCACGTATCGCACTCAATCTCATCACCGTTACTTTAGGCGGCCAGGAACAACTGATGGTGGCGGAAAGCAAACGACGGAAAATGGAAGACATTTTAAGGCTTTTTGCGAAAAACACGGACGCGCGCCACTCGAGAATTCCTGACTAATGCAAGTCCCTCGTTACCGAACCGCGTATATGCCATTCGCCTCGCTCCTGTTATGGTCGATATGAATTTGCCACTGCGTGAAACTCGCGCTCTCCGGGTCCTCTCTCTTTTTCTCTCCGCGGCTCCCTCGCTCTCGTTACTTCGTCGCACTCTGTCTCTCCGTTTCTTTCTGTCCCTCTTTCTCTCTCGCCAGTCGTACTCTTCGTCCGCTCTTCAAAGTTCCTTTCTGTTCATCTCTCTGTGCGCCCTCCCCCTATCACCCTCATTTCCTCTCGGCAAATTTGCGATGCTCCACGGAGAAGAGCAAAAGTCCATTAGCCGCGGCGAGAACTGGGTTACAGAAACGAGCTTGGCGCGATAAAAAAGATGCCGGATGATCCGCGTACGAGTCTCCACGTACATCGTTCCCGATCGCTGTAAACGTCTCGCAATCGATCAGTATGCATCTGTCTTACAAAAATCTCCTTCATTTTTGTCGAATGTACATTTTGACGGTGGTAAGACTTTACCGTTAACATTTGGAGTGATGACTCGAAGGAGGGATACAGTTATATTTCAGGATTGACGGTAGGCAAAAATAAAAGTTTATCGTCTTCGAAAATCTCATCGCGATGCGATCGAATGTCATCCTCCGTGAGGACAAATACCTATCGTCCTAGAGAGTCGTGTCTCTTACCAGCTTGACTGAAAGCACCCTACAAGGGGCACCATATCCTGGTATCCCCTTGCTTCATTGGCGTAGCCACGACGGTTCTCAACTATGTTTCATCGTTGCGCTGCAGCGAAACATTGTAATGTAACGTAGGCGTTTAATATTCACAATTGTGTGTATAGATTTGCTGAGGCTGTTAATACTAACTACAACTATCTGAAATGATTTATCATTAACACAGAATTTTTCTATTTTGATTTTATTTTACAACAAATATTTATAAAGCGATAATGCGTACGATTGCACGTGACTGAAATATTAAGAATATTAATTAGTCATTATTGAATACATGAATTATAATTCCATTAATCCATAGTTTGATAACAAAAAATTGTGATAAAAAAATATTCTTAAATTTTTTATTTGTTATACATACATCGACGCTTTGAGTTATCAGATTTATCTCGAGTGACAAAATCAGGAAGAGAGGCGCGATGCCACCTGTAAAGCACCAACAGGCACGTGCAATCCGATAGAGAGCGAATCTGGCCAGGACCGTGTGTGTGGGCACGCACGCACGCACGCACGAATGCACGCACGTACGTACGTGCGTACGCGCGAAGCGCATATGCACTGGGTGGGTTTTCGGCGACACGCGGCACCGACCTGCGTCACGTTCGAAATAGACATCTGGCCAGATTTCGTTAAGTTCGGCCCACATGCATCTGAGGCGTGTAGTACGCGTACGTGCACGCACGTTGTACGCGTGGTGCGTGTATGCGTATGCGCGACGCGCTCGTCCACGCGACCGGGGTTCGAACAACAAATGTGTGCACTCGGGGCTCTCTCCTGACGGCGCCGGCTACGAAAAAGGGGCTCCGATTTTTTGGCAGGTGCCACTGTCCTCGAGCCCGCGACGTCACCTTCTGACGTTCAATGGCCCGCACGAAGCTCGGAGGAATGTCGCTTCTAATTGGGTAAACGATCACGAGATTCCGTTGAGAGAAACGCCGAACGCGATCGAACGTACTTAAACTCTTCTTGCTACCAAAGATAATTTTTCAACCGATTATCTCTTTCGGTTACTTTTCAGAAAGAAAGAATAGGGAATAAAACACGATTTAAATGAAATAAAAATCGTATACGTAGAAGAGCTATTATATCATGGTGAGATCTCTCTTTTTATATAATCAAATTTATGTCGCAATTCTCCGTAAAAAGAGAAGGAGAGCTATACATCCCTTCCTCAATTAGCTTTGAGCTTCTCAAGCTTTTATCACGCTCGCTGCTGTATCGCGGAAGTAAAAATGGCGTCGGAAGTGCCGCGAGATCACCTGTTGAATGTATACCCCCGAGGGCAACCACCAAGATTCGCCTCTCCTGCCTTCGGATCTTCATTCTCGTTACCCTGCCGCGCGTTCGTCGTTCGTGAAGCCGTGTGAATGAACACGCGTGTCGAGAGCGTCGCGTAGAGGCGTCGTCGGTGAGTGCGAGCGAGACCAAGAGAAACCGGAACACGTGCGTGCCACGTGCCGACGGCGGCACGCGCGCGCACGCACTCTGGCCACTTTGGATTCTCTTTCTCCTCTCCTCTCTCTTTCTCTCTCTCTCTCCTTTCTCTTTACTTTTCTCTTTCTCCTATCTCTCTCTTCTCTCTCTTCCTCTCTCTGTTTTGCCCTTCCTTTTTTACACACGCAATTTTGCACACACGCCTCCCCCGTTTTCACCGATCGACGGAATCGGCGACGGGTGTACTTTTACTCGCCGCGAATCGCCATGAGCGATCGATCCGATCTCTTCTCGTTTTCGGTCCAATATTATGCGACGATCGAGAATGTAAGGAGCGTTTCTCGAGTACGTGGTAAACGTTGCCACGTGCAACGTTTACCAACAAGCATGATGCAACTTGCGTTTAACCCACATTCTCGAACACTTGAATTAAATTCAACTGTTCAACGTGAAACTGGATCGCACTGACGACATAATTGCGCGCGCGAATTTATTGGTTTTTTTGTAATATCGTATATTAATATACCTCGCAATGTCGCACAAATGTCTCTTTTAAATTTATATCTCTGAAATTAGCATCAGAAGATATAATAATCTATATATGTTGCAAAAGAAGTATTAAATTCTTTCCCTTCTCTTTCACGTTCATCTAAAACTCTAGTTAATCAATTAATTCGTTATTTTATTATTGAAATTGTTTCTACAGCGTGAGTCAGAGATTTTTCTGGATCGTTTCGGAGCTCTGATCGTGAGCTCGGAGCGTGAACGTGACACAGTATCAACTTGCCCGGTTATTTTAACAGCGACAGGTTGAGATGCACTGGGGCCCCCGTGGTCTGCGCCAATGTTCTCCAGTGGGCCCCTTCTAGGGTAACACGAAGGGGGGCACTGGCAGCGACAGCTGCTGCTGCTGCTGCTGCATTTCCCCCTTCACCTCGCTACCTTCCTTCTCCCCCTGTCTCCCCATATACACACGCCCGCCCTCTCCTCCCCCTCGGCGGCCCACGATCCCGCGGGCCCCTTGGCACGCCGACATCCCCACCATGAGGCCCCATGGTCGCGTGGCAGGCAGCCTTCTCCTCCACAAAATACACCTTCGCTGTTCCGTTTACTCCCGAACGGCGCAACGGACGATACCTCCTCTTACCGCCCTTCCACCGTTTGCTCTCTTTCTCTCTTTTTCCCTTCGCTGCAAGTTCGCCGACTTTGTCACGCTACCACTTTCTTTTTGCTGTTTCGTTTGCTCGCTCGCGACCGTGACGCTCATGCGAGTATCAGCATTTAGTATCGAAGTTTTCGCAACTTTTAGCATGTTTTTATATTGCAAAATCTTTTTAATTGACATTGATTTTGCGCGTCTATGATAACTACGATAATTATGATTTTTTAAATGCTTTTTTACCGTCGTCTACGATATTTATTGTTTCATATGTTCTTACATAACCGAGAGAAAATGATCGAAAATGCAATGTATTATACACGGAGTCGTTAAATTACTTCCTTATTGTGATCCATGTAATATGGCATCAATGGTTCATTATTAATGTTAGATAATATATAGAAGAATATTAAATAATATCAGATATCAGATATTTTTTAAGAGCGTATATATTATCTTTTAATAGTTAGCTTACTGAGAATATCGGATAAATTCGCGAGGAAGGAGTAGCAGGTAATCCTGTTATCCCTTTTATTCTAAACAGAAAGATGTGTATCCTAAAGTAAAAGAAGCTCAGCGACAATCTCACGAGACAAAGTTCTCAGTTCTTTCCCTTTGGGCCAGTTGCGCTCTTTTGTACTCCCGCGGGCTCCTGACGGCACACGCGACGTTTATTTCGATTTCGGCTGGAGGGGGAAATTGGAGCGTGGCCAGAAGTTCGTCTTCACAAAATTTCTGCCTCCTGGAACCCCGCGCTTCCTCCTGCTTCCGCGTTGAGCCCCGTGGGACTCGGGCGGTTTTCGGGACCTACGGAGATCACTAGCGTAGGTACGGAGCCAGGGAATACAATGTCTGAAAGTGGAGTGTGCACGTTCTTCTCGAATCTCGATTATTCTCGCTTCGACGATCTCACTGTGCGTCCGCGATTTGGACCTTGCGATTCGTAGAGCTATCATTTAACGGACATTGCACTTTCTGCAACCATAAAAATAGTATATCTCACATTTCAGATAGCGTTTTTATTTTGGTCTGTTAAAGCTCTGCTTTCTTCACAAGTTTGATGACTAAATTATTCTCAAAAATAAGTTTACAAAAAATAATTGCGCAGACGTACTTGCGTATCTTTTTGAAGCTGTCTTTGCAGTTGGTATATGTTGAATTTTTTGTAACAATTTAGAGATAATTGACATGCGGGATGCGTAGCGGAGTTTTATCAGGACAACTGAGATAATAAAAATCGCGCAAGCTCGGTTGAGCACCAATGGCTACCTGAGCCTTTTTCTACGTTTTTTTCGTCTTTCTCGTCTGATTCTATTCTTTACTCCCTCGGTAAAACCCTATACTCCACCTCTCTTCGGGGTCGTAGGCCCCGAGGGTGGTAGGGCCCCCGCTACCGCCGTTTCTGTGTATACCTCAATGATCGTAGCTCCTTTTCTCGTCGTCCCCCTTCTCGTTCTTACCTGTAGAAGGCTCGAACACCCTTTTGGGTCGCGTGGCACTATGCACTGGCGCGATACACACGTGAATTCGAACGTAGGACCGATCCAGTAATAAAGTTGGCGAATGCGAGGACCGAAGTGCAAAAGATTAATAATGTAAAAAAGTCGCTTTAAATTTGAATTATGTTCGAAGCGATTGAACAATGTCATTTTATATGAATATCACAAATACATTTATGGAAAATAAATAGTATTTATACATTACACAATTATATGACTTTTAAAACAAGAAAATAACTTTATAAGAATAGAGAATCTTTTTAAAATATTTCTTAAATTTTTTTATATTTAATTATTTCTTCACATTAAAGAGATGCGCGAGATCTAACCTTCGGCCTTTTAAGAAGTTGCTGAAAAGAATTTGGTACAATCGAGTCATAGAGCGTGATTTCGCTTTAGCTTTTCGGTCACAAAGTTGTAGTCGAATTAAGATACATGACATTTTTATCCCGAAATATCGACCTCCTGAATGGGGATGCGGCGCTGGTCGTCGCGTATCCAGATTTAGTGAGAGGCCTCCGCAAAGCTGTTTGTAAAATTTACATCGGGCGCACAAAGAAAGTGTCGGGCATTTGTCGGGCGAGCTAATTGAATTAAGCCCGCCTCGGAGCGCAGGTGTTCAATTATTTCCTTTACCGCTTTACGAGCTCCGCCTTTGCCGTGATACGCCCCGCGAGATTTTTCTTGGCGCTAGAGCGCCGTGTAACCTGCGTGCGGCATGCTCGCTCTCGGCAGGTGATCTGGTGGATACCGCGAGAGACGATAGAACGGCGATTCGATCGACGCGCGAGATAACCGACTGAATTATTTTTCGGCCAAACATGAAAACCGGCTGCCGCGATTCACCTGTGCGCCGTTCGTCTTTACATGAGCTGGTCTCCTTGACTCTCGTTACGTTCTGACTGGTCCCTGAACTTCTCCCTCTTATCTGCTTAACATTCGTTATTTCTTCATAATTTAGATTTAGTCCACATACTTATATAGAATATCTTTTCCCCTAAAATGCTTTGTTACGATATATTATTCCTATGATATATTAAAATATTTCTTAATAAGCGTGAGATATCTAAGAATATGATAGTTCACCTATATTGCACCGGTATAATTTGCTGAAATGAAATTGGGAAATGTTTTTGAAGAATAGTCTTTGCGTGACCAGTTGTTGTTGTGTGAACGGTTGAGTGAACGGCGGATTATTTTTCAATGTGGAAAAAGCTCTGCGACATAAGACGAAGAGTTCGGAAGCTCTGTGAAATTAGCACCTTATTTCCAGAATTTAGATAACTGATAGAGTTTTGATCTTTTCCCGCAGAATTTTAGAGTGTCTGATGCATTTCAAAAAGTTCTGACATTTAAGTGACGAACATGAGCTGCCAATTTCACAGAGTCATTTAAGGATCATGTTAAATACACTTGATCGAGCATTCTCAATACGATCCCGGCGTATTCCTTAGTGCACGGAGAAAATTTTATAATAAAAATTACTATGTATGGCAGTAGCCGTGGACCATTGCTGGAATTATAAAAATTTTTACTATGTTATTATATTAATAATTATTAAACTCTTTTGTAAAAACATAGTAAAAATTTTTATAATTCTAGCATGGTCCATGGCTAGTGCCATACATAGTAATTTTTAATATAAAATTTTCTCCGTGTGGATACTCTCTGTCCTCGAATTTTTAAAAAATTTGCAGACAATCGGCATCCCACCTGCAGTTATCTTTTCCCGAACGATTTAACGTGGTTTTTCCCTGCAGTTGGTTGTTAAGCTCAACAGTAAACTCTAACGCGACGCTGAAATCCTCGTTTCTCCTCGGCAATTGCGCCGCGGCATCAAATAACGAAATCTCCATCCGAGAGCTATATTTTTGCGGCCGCGAAATGCAGATATCCCGAGGTACTTCGATGCCGCGACCGCGTACGCTCACGTCCGCGTGTGTCTATTTGTCGCATTCGCGTTCTCTGCTTTTTTTATGCGCGCACTTTTGTCACGGGACGCCGCGCACTCCACACGAGCGGATGCCTCTTTTTTACGAGATCGTCAACGTTGAAAGTGTCCGGCAGTTTTGGCCTCGTCGCGCAATAACGCAGTGTGATATCCGACTTTTCATGTTCCAGTTTTTATTCAAATGTAAATATCGTGATGCTGGATCGTTAGGAGCTAAAAACTTGATAACTTTCATTTAATTTAATCTAGAAGTTCAGAGAGAAGGAGAAAAGGAGAGAATGTGTTTATCAAATTAATTCTGAGTACTTCTCGACTAGTACTACTTTAACTAGCACTTTTTTTGTTATACTTCATCATGGATTATGTAAGGACTTAATTATTTTATTAGATATCTCATCGCAACATAAAAGATTACACAGGTGTATCCGAGTAAATCTTGTCACGAGTGGTATAATTTAATGCAACTGATTACAATAATTAATGAAATATGCATCGATAGTCAATTTCCGCCTCTATATATGTCTTCTATAATGCGATCGGTACTTTGCGGATTTTCGGCGGAGCAAAACACGACCGACACGACGTGGTTGCGTGTCGTCCGTCGAAAATTGCCCGCTGCATAGCGGTTTTCGAGGTCGTGTCGCGCGAATCGCGAGGTGTAATATCGAATTAATGCCGCCTGAAAACCGTACGGATACTATCGCATCGGACATCACCGGATTGCGCATTGCGTAACAAATTCCGCATCCGCGGAACGTGCCACCGTTCGTTCCCTTTCTCGCCCCTTATCGGACCGCTTCTTGTTCTTCCGCGTGAATATCACATTAATCTAACTTTTCCGACTCTCCGGTCGGTCGAACGTGTGAGGAAATTCAAACGTGCAAAAAAAAGAGAAAAAAGATCGCTTCTGACAAAAATTTTCAGCAAGAAACCTTATATGTTTTTCTAAACATGTCAATATTAGGTTGTACTGTATATTTTAATTTTGTGTCGTACCAAGTATCATTTATTATTGTTTAAAACCAATTACTTTAAATTTGACTTTAAATTCGTAAATCTCCCGTGATACGTGTAAATGTATCCGACATAGCGATCCACCATTTGCGGCGAGTGGCACGCAATCTCGCGATCGTTCCTCGGTTACGTCTACGTACGTACGGTCCAGACCGAGGGCGACACCCGCAACCAGCATTCCCGGCTAATTCTTCATCGAACAATTACCGAACGGATGACGGCGGCAGAGGCAGCGCGGAAGACGAACTAGTCGTGACATGGAGGCCCGGCGCTCAGCACTACGTCATAACGGTCGAGCGGGCTTGCGCCGGCTCTGAGGATGACACGATGGACCATGGTTTAGCTTGTCCTTTGATGCATGATATTGCGGAGTCGGTGCCGCACGCTTCGGCAAACATGTCACGAGCAAGCCGAAACTGTTAGGATTCATAGTTATCTCGGACGATCGTGCGCCGTCCGAGGACACTCGCCCTGTCGTCCACGCGCGACTACACCCTCCATAATGTAATACGTATATACACCTGCGATGCGTGTGCGTTTCCGTACGTGAATCTCGCGCTATCGCTACCCTGCGAATTTCAGAACGTAACGGGATCTTCTAGGATAACGAATCCCGATCGTAGGAGGATCTCGAGGATATGACGAAAGAAGGAAGGGCTTCAACGCAATAACATTTTTGCCTTGAATCCATCGCGTTAATTTATAACGTCTTCTGTTGTTATAGCCATACTAGATATTAAAGGATCAAGATATTACTCATAAAGACAAAGGAGGGGAATGAGATCGTCACAGAGTTCACGGGACAGACAATTAACAACACCTATATACCTACTTCGATCCGATTATTTATCAAAATCATGAACGTAAAGGAATTAACTTCATTTTTACTTTAGTGACAATGTCTTGACCTCTTCCTCTAACTCTATACATCGCTTTATTTTTAATTATTTATTTATTATATACATGTTTGTTCACAATGACTCCGATTTTTATAATTTAATTTCAACGGAATGTAAGCGTTCTATCTTAATTTATTAGTTACTTTAAATAATTGCGCCTGATGAAGACTCAGTAGAGTCGAAACTTGTTCCGCCATATGTTTTGTTAATTCAAATTGACAAAAATTTTTTAAAAAAGTAAAAATATGTTTTACTGATATTAACACCTTATAGTTATTTGCTCGTTTTTGGGGCCCTCTTATCTCACACTCTAATTTATTAATTTTTGAAGGATCAAATTTAAATCAATTCCTTGGGTTAAATCATATTTGGTTATTTTTAACTTTTACTTGTGTCAAAATTTATTATTTTAACACAAAATTAAAGTTAAAAACAATTATATTAAATCAACCCATTTTTGTGGTTGAATTAGTTAGTTTCGACTTGTGTGATACTAAATAGTGAACCAAATTTAAGTTCATTTTAACACATTCCTTGAATTAAATTATTTATTCTCAATTGTTCTAGTTAAATAACATATTGGGTAGGAGCAGTGGCGACCTATAGGAATGGTTATAAATGACCCAAATTTGGTTCAATTTAACATTACAAATTTAACAGTGTAATATATCATTAACTCTTTTTACATATTAAGGCACATCGATGAAAGAGTTATACAAGATGCTAAGTTTGTCTGGACGATGAGTATTTTGGTATAATTTTCATACGACGACGGGGAAGAAATGGGGTAGAGAATCTGTAGGCAATACGGATGAGTACTTGCCCGTGCGTATCTCGTCGAATAAAAATTAATCTCGATGCGGCAACGTGTCGCCCTACAATTCTTTCCGGTTTTTCGAAACGTAAATCCTGCCGATCCTCATAAATTCTCCGCAAGACACGGTTGCGCCTCGCGCATAGGTTCGCGGCTCCTACGGTATACGTGTTACGGGGTGGGCATTAATAACGGATGAAGCCCCCGGACTGCGGCAACCTCGTAATGTTTATCTCGTTGTTTATTCCGCGTGCGTATCAGCCGCAACGTGGAAAACGCGCGTATACATATCCCCGCGTGCGGATTCTTAGCGCGATCGCGATTTTGATTTATAAAGACGCATCGCGAATTTATGCCCGGCATTAATTTTGCATCGACTCTCCTCTCGAGAGGGGAACTTTCTTTTCGCTCCCCCTTTCGCCCAACGACTCACGCGCCAAGAATATTGCGGGCTGTGGGGATGCGGAATATTCTTTTCTTTTTTTTTTTCTAATCCCCTACCCGATACTGCGGATATTTTGTCAGGTATCCTCTTTCCTTTGTCTTCCTTTTAGTATCGCGCGACGTCCGTTCTTTTTATTTGCCGAAGGATTACGCGCGAGCAGGATGCGCGACTACTTGAATTTATGTAAGAGCTTCGTATATGTGCCATTACGATTCGCATTTTTCGCACAACATTTGATATAACTTACATTATTACAAATTATACGTATATACAATTCATGACCGACAATTTTACGAGAGATTCGTAGATTGTGCAGACGATAACACGTGAACTGCAAGGCTTAAAAAAAATTTCTTTATATATTCACTCAATCTCTTGACAAAGAGCACACTGCTGGAGAATTGATCCTCACAGATTTGTTTTATCTGTTTCAGAAAAGCCAGGCTTTCAGACGCCGTATGGTTCCACGATAGACAACGGAATGGTGAGTGATCTTTTGATATTGACCTTCGCGCCGACAATACGAATCGCAGCGATTTCTTTGCGCGCGTATCGCCCTTTGTTCCTTCCCTCCCTGCATCTCGAGCCGAGCGACGGCGCGAGAGAAGTTGGAATATTCAAGGATCTCTCCCTTTGTTGCAGCGACTTGAACCTCTAAACGAGGCGGGATTATGTAAGAAATAGGACCGTAATAATTATTGCAGTCGTAGAAGCGAATTTATCTGAGAAAAAGTTACTCGCTCCGCGCCGCCCGTCCCCGCACCCTCCCGCCCCGGCATCCCCGACGTAATCCCAAAACTTTACCTCGGATGATATTTTCGGAAAGCGGTTCTCATTTCTTGTCGCGAAGGATATCCTTCCTGGAATAAAGTATTATTTATCGGCACGAGCGTATATAACGCGAAAATCAACATGTGTGTTTGACTCGCTCGTTAATCTTAATGATATAAATTTATCTTCGCGACTTTGCTAGTTATGAATTAACTCTCATTCATTTATCATACTGATATCAATCATCTTAATTAATTAACAATTAACATTCACGGTATATTATATGCGCAATAGCAGTGGCGGCAGTCACTGCGAGGTCGAATCGAAACGAAAATATCTTCCGGTTCCACGGGGCTGAGCGTCGTCAACTTCCGACTTTAATATCACTTACGCTGTCATGCGACGATGTATTCGGTACATCAAGTTACTTGCACAAGAAAAGGGCTTGGGATATTTCTTTTTCGTGTCGCTGAAATTAAAAAGATTGTCATAGCACTTATTTCCGAGTTTTTGCACCACTTCCCGAAATTTTTATTCTTTCGAAACAAGAACTTTTTGCCACTTATCGACTATTTTTAGATAAACGCGTTATACATATATGCCGAACGTGAGAGGCCTTGCCCATATCTATTCAACGTGAGATAATGATCCTACTATTTGAATTTCGTACGCCTTTCGTTCGTCGGAATTTTCGAGGATATAATTCAACCATTGTTTCTGCAAACACTAGATGATAGCAGGAACGAAGCGATATACTTGAACTTTTCGAAAGTGTTAGAGAGAGAGAGAAAGAGTAGTATCTAATCGACAGTCGTTAAACCATAGCTGATAAGGAATATTGATTTCGATGGATGATTTATTGAAGCCGCCTCCGAGTTATCGCTGTCGCATTTCCTCCATTTCGCATACTCCCCCATCCTCATCCTTCCTCTCTACTTCCATCACTTGTGACAGTTATCCGTAATCAATGCAAAATATGTAGTGCTCTTTTAATTGAAGCTAATTTAGGAAAGCCTTTTAATTTTATGAATTAAATTACAACGCAATACTTTTGTAAATTAAAAGATATAATTGCGCAGTATTTTTAATGAAAAGAATTATTATTTTTTGTAGCAGAAATATTCTCGATACGGACGATACATCCCGCATTATTATTATTGTATCGATAATTCGTCGCTGCAATATTGCGATTATAATTGTCGCGACCAGAGGCGGAAATGAAAAAAATTTAGAAAAAAAAGGATGTGTTTTGGTTTCTGTTTCAGGCGTATGGCAGTGGTGCATTCGGTCCTACGGCGGGTGGACCGGGCGGGGGGCCGGGCGGAGGAGGCGGGGGCGGGGGCGGGGGCGGTGGTGGCGAGGGTGCCACATACCCCCCGGACTCGCCGTATTTTCCGTTCGGGACCAGGGGTGTACCGGTCACCGTAGGTACCGTCAGTACTCCCACCCCCGTCGTGAATCCGGCGACCCCCGCTGGTACCAACGGCGCACGGTTACCTAACCCCACTGGCGGTAAGTCCTTTGTTATCGCATTATCTTTATCGAGGATCAAGATAATGAAATACAAACGGATACAGAAATTGAGAGTAACAGGGTGGGGGGGAGAAGAAGAAGAGAGAAGAAAAGAGTTTAATTTTCATAAATTTTCTATATTTTTACGTTACACTTAACACTTTATTATCGGGCAAATTTTTTTATCAGGACTATTTTTTCGCACTGTGTATTATTTTTGAAAATAATTTTTAAACATAATATTTTGTAATATGATTTCAGGTGCCGCAACTGTGAAAAGGAAGAAGGATGTAAGTACTCAACGTTATACTTAATGTATTTTCATCGTGATCGTTGAAAATTATTACTGCTAGATATATGTTGATCGCGCAATATAATTACATTACTTATCGAATTGAATTTGTCCTGATCAATTTCGCTCTTTTTCGCGGCTCCCGTGTATACGGGAGCCACCGACGAGGCGTCGAAAACAAGCGTGACTCACTCGATCAATGATTAGGCAGCTCTTGAATCCCACGATCGATAGCGGCCGCGTTTAGATATTGCATTCGAACACCAGCGTGTCATACCGCGATCACGTGAACGTATCTTTTGTATGTTTCCGCAGCGTTTTTAACAATGTTTCCAATTTGTTTTCTCTGCAGAACCTCGACGGAACGGAAGGAGAGGTAGTGGCGACGCAGCATTGGGTGAGTGTCTTAAAAAGAAAAGATATATATCATACCACCACTCATACGCGTAAACTAGATTAGCTCATAAATTAAGTTTTTGTTCGCGTTCTCTTCGGCGTCTGACGTGAGCGAGAGATATTCGGATGAGCTCAGGCATTGCGATCTTTACGAGCGGCGTTATTGAGGATGATGATTTTACCATTCCGTGGTAGCCGACGTTTCGTGACATTTTCCCAAGAGTCTCGAGTTCGTTCACACTCGAAATGTTCCACTCTTACGAACACGTAGGAAGTAAAAATATTCGCCGTTTAAAATAAAATTTTTATGCTTTTATTGTTAGACGATAATAAAAGTTTACATTAAACGCTATATTAAAAGGTAAGGGTATCTCACAACTATGTAATATTTTAATGACGTATTCTGGAAATTAGTTAATCGAAATATGGAATCTTTATATGGAGATCAACTTTAACAGTTTTTAATTATAAGCGACTAAAATTAGCCAATGGTATCACGTTTAGGTTTGTAACAATCTTTATGCGATTTATTACTTATTGATTTTTAAAGCTTGAGTAATCGATTTTTATTGCTTAGCGATTTTGTCTTTCTTATGCATAAATACTATGCACATTGCACACTGTAGTAACTAGTAGGTAGTGATATTACCAAATGAATTATTTATAGCAAATTTAAATATGCAAGATACTTTATTCTTTTTTGATAAAAATTCGAACAATTAATTACTCTACCGATAAAATTTTGTGTTAATATTTAATCAGAACAATCAAGTATACCTTTGTTTTGTGACTGGAAAATGGAAATATTTAATTTGGTTATTATTATTATTTTATTCAAGGGAATCAGAATTATATGATTTTAATAAATCAAAAGAAAAATGAGTAGTCGTACTTTTTTGCAGCGTTTTAATTCCTTTTCTTTGACTTGTTAAAGCCATAATTCTCGATGTAAAATTATATAATTTTATTTCGCTCCGAAAAATTTGGAAAGAGGCAATAATAAATTAATTGGCATAAATATTTTTTCGATTGAAACAAAGGTAAATTGAATTCTTTAAATGTACGAGATTAATTTATAATAATATTCTCTTTAATTATACAGACTCAGCGTGCAATAATTTACTGGAATTAATTTGAAACGCCAGGACGAGAATAGCGCGTGTGCTTATTTTAGAATAGATATGTTAAATATTTCATAGAGCGGCGATGATCGGTTGGCACATAGCGCTCGTTTTTTGCGACGTACAGCCTACTATGTCGTGACGCGGTCATCTTGTTTACATTCGCGCAATGAGACTCGAGCCGGCAAGCGGCGTGAGCCTCTTCGTGTATCGTATTATTATCTCGAGACGCGACTGTGACAAGTATCAAACGACGCCAAACGCGATCATTTTCTACCAATACTTACCGTTTACTATTTTGCGCGATTTACTCCGGTAATTAACTCGCGAACGTAACAAGGCGATCAACGACTAGTTATCGAAGCAAGTACTCCGCGTGATTTGTTTCCTTACAGCAATTGAAGTGATGTAAGGAATGTAATGTAATTGAAGTGATGTATTGAAGCGATGTCGAATTTTAAAATCATTGTCTAATATTCGCGATATTTGCGAAATAAAAATACTTGACGATATAATTATTTTTCATTACCGCTACTCGAATTAGAGTATATTTTGCATCGCGCTTTGGATTTTTTCATCGCTTATCATTTTCGGATCGGGTAGTATTAACGCGAAGTATTATCGCAGATCGTGTGATTCGACGAGTGAAATGATTATGTTTATTGTTTATTAATAATTGGTTGTTTATTAATAATTTATTCAAACAGAATATTTGATGTATATTTTGTAATGCGCGTTTTCATATTTCAATAACAAATTAGTTGATATACGTTGCCCGCTATGTATCGTGTATCTTGTGTACATATTTTGTACACAAGATCGCCGTGTTATCATTTCAACTGACATGCAACGGCCCGTCGCCACATTATTTTCGAGACGCGATCGCGACAAGAGAAAACGCAAATATACTGTACTGAATTTTTAACAATAAGCCGCATAAAGAATTAAATTCTGTGATTAAGGATTCGTCCTAAAACCTATCGAGACAATGGCTTTCTCGAAGCGGATATATTTTGTACAACTTAGCTATTTAAGTGGAAATTGAAAAGCCAGGAGGATGAGAATTATAAATTATTCGATATAATACTGAATTTCAGTTGTATTTTTAATTTTCCATTTTAACTAGCTCGATTTCATTAACCGCGTTGTATCGCATGATATCACAGTGAAATTACCGATATTATTCTCAATTTTTTTTGGTTATAAAGTATGTAACGCGTGTGATAAATATCGAATGTGTAAAGGCGGAACCAGACTATGCGCGATTCGTAATTCGCGATTCGTGATTCGTATATTCGTGAATAGTGTAGAGGGAAAATTCGTCGATTCGCACTGATTCGCTAGCCGAGCTAGCCGACGAATTTTCCCTCTACACTATTCACGAATATACGAATCACGAATCGCGAATTACGAATCGCGCATAGTCTGGTTCCGCCTTAAAATGTTCGCGCGATTATAATTAACCGTATTTTGCATGATGTCTCACCATTTGCGTATTTTCTTTCTTACTTCTATATAACCTTATGTAATCTTGTTTGTACGCAATAAATTAAATTAAAATTAAATTAAATTTTTGCGGGTGAATTTTGTAAAGGAGCTATGAAGTAACAAGAGAGAAAGGCAGACGGAGCAACGGTAGGGTTAGTATTTTTAGTAAAATACTATTTGTTACATGTTACAGAATGAATTATGATTATCTTTACAATGTAAGATACTTCATAAGTTTGTAAGACATATTCAGACTTTTTATCGTTTTTATAAAATTTAAAAAATATGTACTTGGAAAAAAAGTTTCTCTTTTTGGATATTATATATTTATTTTATGAAATATCTGCCCAATTGCGCAATTATATATGTCCAATAAAATATTGATTTTGTCACTAAATGAAAGAATCTTTTAATCAGCTGAGCGATAAAGATCAATATCACCTAAGTTGTAAAAATAGCAGGTGACAGACTGATACACGTGTACTGCAGTTACGAATATGAACGTGCGAATTCCACGTGATACCATCGATCAACTTTGATTGCCTATAAATCTGAAACTCCCTGGACATCGACGTTTGCGTATTAGAATTCGATTATTTATTGTGTTAGGACTCTGATAAAAATATCCAGAATACGTTATTAAAATATTGTACGTTGGCTATGAAATACTGTGAATAACGATTATAATAAGTAATGATAATATCCAATTATCTTTTTATACATCTATCGTTTTATACATTTGAAAGAATAGTTAATAGGCTATCCGGGTAAAAAGATACGCATTATACATTGAAAATCCGATACCCATTACGCGCGATATGTGATCACAGAGGCGGCAGTTTGTAATTCAATATTTCACTTTGTGTAAACAAGGATCCGCAAAATTAAACAACAATCGAGTCATGCTGGCGCGTCAAATTTGTTGTTTAGAATCTCGTGTCTCAACAAGCCACCGCGGCTTGTAAATGACGTACATACATGCGCTTGAAGGGAGAAAGAGAGAAAGAGAGAGCGAGAGAGAGAGAAAGAGAATTCTCTCGGGCCTTTCGCAAACAGGTATAATATCGGTCGATCGTAAGAAATTCAATATTTGTCGTTCGCTTTGCATGACTTTCGCTCAAAAAGAAGCAAATTGTCTTTCGACGCGATTAAACACGCCAGCAGCTGTGTAAATCCTCTCGATGTAACCATTTAACTGATTTATTAACGGATAAATCGTAGGATCGTCAAGGTCCTCTCGTCTTTTTCTGCTGAATGCAAAATTCAGAGACGCATAGTTCGCAAAATGCAAAAAAAAATTTTTATTTTTGTATTTTTTAGATAAGATTATTTCCTCGCTTTCATATTCTTCGTATTGCTCCGTTTGCCACACGATTAGCCATACCTGATTACATCCCCAAGGATGTGCTTTCCACAAGAAGCGTTCTAAGAATTATTAATCTACACGGAAAGAACGGTTTTGCTGAAGTATCTAAAAATTTGGCCAGATCTGAAAATAATTTTGTTAGGCCATCAAAAGTAACTGTGTAGAACGCTCAAACATGATGATATTTCAGCAACCATTTTGGGCGTCCTCCATAATTATTTTGATGGCCCAATAAAATTATTTTCAGATCTATATCTGGCCAAATTTCTAGATATTTCTCTCAGTAAACCCATTCTTTCCGTGTACGTATAATTATTTAACAAAAGCAAGATCACTTCTGTTATATGTTACCGTGTCGCGGGAATGGAAATGATAATAAATAAGGGAGCGGCGTCGTGTCGGGTGTCGGATAAATCCACGAGTGTCCCAACGGCGAAGATCGTCGCTAATCCACGCGATACGGCGATCATCCCTCTCGTTCGTATAAGCCCCCGCGATAATTTATTCAGCGGGCAAAACTACGCGATTACGTTTCTATTAGGATATAGGCACCGACGGCGTCCTCAAGGGTGCTGTAACCGCCGTCCCAAGTGGCTCCTACGGGAGTTTCACTTATCGTTAGCACCGTCCGCTGTCCCCGCGCTCGTGTCCCTACCTCCCCCCTCGCCCTTTTTTGAGCCCTCTCGAAACGTGCGGCCGTCGTCGTCGTCGTCGCCGGTGGTGGTGTTAAAAAAACATTTCGCGCCGTTTCCGAAGGGAATAAATAACCCTCCGTGCCGTCGAAAGGCCGTCCCGCAGTCCGCCTCGTAATTTTCGGGCCGACTACGGGTCACTGACTCCCGTAATCAACGCGTCCACTGCGTTTGATCGTATGTATCCTATGCTATCGCAGTAAATCTATACACGTTGTACCGGAATCGCCGAACGACCCATTCAGCGATAAATCCTGCGACGAGTACGGAGTCAAGTTTTTCCACAGCGAAGAATTTTTCATTTTTAAGATCTAAACGTCTGAGAATACGAGGGATGTCGCATTTCTACCAATGTAGATTAACTTTAATCTCGGTTTAACTTACTCTTTATCTATATGAAGGTTAATAGGCCGTGATTCGAGCCAAATAACTCTTAATTTTTTTCTAGTTCTCAGAATTAAAAAAAGGTAAAGAGTAAGTTAGACCGAGATTAAAGTTAATCTACATTGGTAGAAATGGACCGGAGTCGATTAAATTTTTCGTACTACCGTGGCAGATAAAAATTGCTCATTAATAAGAGTATATAGACCGATATGTGACTAACACAGTACCTATAAAATGTACTTATAAAAATACCCACACCTATAAAAATTACTCGTTTTAGTTTCTTATCGAATTGTTGGAAGTGTAACCAAAGTTTAAAGCCGCAACGTCGAAACAACGCAATTTTTTTTAATTCGCATGTTTTTTTATTCAGAAAAGCGTTGTTCTTTTCTGTTTTTCTTCGAGCGTCAGTATCTCTGGTTGAAAGAACATCCGGTGGTTCCGGGCAACCTGTGTGCGAACACATTGTTCTTGATTCTCCGGGAAGAGTTTCGGGGGGACCACGTTACGAATTTCCGTCGCGTTACCGGAGGGGCCAATCCTCGGGGCGTGCGTCGAGGATGGTGCACCGGCCGATTCAGTTAGGATCCCGCAATTCCGCGAGTCTTTTTCGGGGGCTTCGTGAGGAGTCGGGGGCCCCTCCGTGTTTGTGTGCACGGAGGTCACGGCAGACCATATGGTGTCGCGTGCTGCGGTCACCAGACCATGCAGCAGCAGCGGCAGTCGGGCCGGGCCGGGCCGGGGCCCCCCTTTCCAAAGGTCTTTCGTACCAGTCTATGGACGTGTGGTATAGCCGTGCATCGCGCCCGGCCCCCCGGGCGTACCGATGGTTTCACACTAATTCGTGGCTTCGTGGAATTTCCTGGGAGCCTCTCGGCCTCTCCGATCCGATCGGATAGCGAGAGGCTGCCGTGTAAGTGGCACGAATTTACACGCGCCGTCGCCCGGGCGCTGCCTCGGTTTCCCTCGGTGGCGCGATGGACCGCTTTTTTTTTTACACACGGCATTAACACGCTCGCATATTTAATACGTCCGTATCGTATGGCCGCGCGTATTTTACGCGTTGCCCTTATGGTCCGCTACCGCCGCGCGGTACTTCTGCGAGATTCCGGCATTTCGTGTGTCGCCGAACTTATTATCTGCGCTCGAGAGAACCCGAGGCGAATCCGATGCGACGCAGGGTATATTTCGTCGCTCATATATTTGATGCTCACGGCACACGTACGTAGTCGTCGCAGTATGTATGGCAGGTTCGAGTTAATTTTGTAACGTAATAAGCGATACTGGTTTTACCAGAGGGCAGGTGTTTGTTTCGGGTAGTCATAATTGGTGGTATTTTTAAGTTTTTACGCGTCTCTCTTGCGTATATCATTAGATGTGCGCAAGGTGAGGGTTATTCATTTATGCGTCACGCTATAACTCGTTTCGTATCGGGTGAGTTTGATAAAATTTATCTTTTTATTTCTTAATCCATAGCAGTCGCTCTCGAGAAAAAGATTTTATTATGGTATGTTTGTTACTTTCTTATATATTATTAGAGAGCTTGTTCCTCTACATGACGCAACGTGCTCCGATAAACGCCCGGCTATTTAACCCCCTCTCTGCGAATTTATCGGGTTAGTGAAGTAATTAAAGAGTTTTTAAATGCGCTTTCAAAGTCAAATTGCAGGTTTTACGTTTGATTGCCTCGTAAGACCCATGATCCTCGGACGTTTATTCTTGTTTTCGTCTCACGGCGCACAAAACGAGAATATCTTTGATGAAAACCGGGGGAGAAACGGACCGTTCACTTATTAATTAATGAGTAAGTCCCTTAACGGTCTTAACTCTTTACCCTTCTGATCGCGCCGACGGAGTGTTTCGTGCGTTTAATTACGCGGCGAATTTCGATCGCATTTTATTACCCGCGCGTTCCATGAAGTTCTCGACGAAAGATCCGCTTCACGTCGACCTCTTCTTCGCCTCTCGCTCGGTATAAATCGATGTTAATTCGGCGAAGGGATTTCGCGAAAGCTGTTCGTAAATTAAACAGAGACTCTTAAACGCACGCACGCACACACACAACGCAGTTTTCAATCAAGCAAAGTTACAAAGTAAACAATGGAGCAAATAACTAGATAATAAAAATTAAAGACCAAGTTAATTGTAAATTTTTATTGTAAATTTATCGAGAATAAAACAATTAGTCAACAAGCTGAAACAATCATGTCGAATCTCTTGATTTAATGATTTTCAATACCGAAAAAATCAAACGGTAAAATAAGCGTTCTGGGAATAGGTTTCATTTTAGGGTCGCAATCGTCGAATTTTGGTTTTCGGTGAATTTCATCGATATCGATGTTTTCACGATGTCGCGACGAACTGAGAAACGCCATATCATTTACTTAATCGCGTACCTCGTGCTTTGTAATAATCGGTTGCGCCCATCTCGAAAACAAAGTTAAGCCCTGTTTAACAGGCGCCGTGAAGTCCGACGCTCCGACGTTCCCGCCCTTTATGAGGTTACAAGACTTATTATTTTGGCGTTATGTGCATTCTTCGAAGAATCTCAAATTATAGACTCTAGTTTTTCGAAGGTCGTTTAATACATGCGTGAAAAATGGAAAAATGGCTTCCCGATTTATGTATCGATCCTCAACGATCGAAAACGTGAGAGGAGGAAAGGCATTTCTAATGTCTTTAGGACATCTATTTTCTAAAGATAGAGTTTATAGATAGAATTTAGACATGTTTCTATTTCCATGTTTCTAATTGATTTGAGGAATTTTAAATACTATATGGCAAGAATTTTTGAAAGATCAAGAGAAAATTAATTAGAGATCGATCAAGGAATCCGTTGAGGAAAGTCGGCTCGTAAGTAGATTTAGGACATTATATGTAACAGAGGTATCTGCGTTTAACATTTTGTAGCGAGAGGAGACTGATTTTATTCCCTGGCGGCTTCGTAATTCGCACAGCGGGAGGAGATAATCGCGATGATTGCGTAATATGAAGCCGCGCGTGATGCGCGGGGAATTATTTATCAGTGGCCGAGAGCGAGATTTATCGAGCGTGAAACGACGTCGACGAATAGCGCACCCTGGGATCTCTCTTTCCACGACTTGTATCGCGCGCGCGGATCCGACAGGAGTATGTCCTGTCTCGTCAGCGAATCAATTATCGAGAATCGCGTGCGAGGCGAGCCCGGCGGAAGAAGGAGAAAGAAGAGGAAGAGAGCGCGGGGCGGAAAGAGAAGCGGCTCGCTGCTAGAGACGTTGGTTGAACGTTGTTTGACGGGCACCTGTTGCTGGTGGCACACCAACGAATACCTACCTCTCCTCTCTGCAGCATGCACTCTCGCCGACCATCGCCGTTCCTCTCTCGTCCTCTTTCTCCTCCTCTTGCTTCGCTCTCCGGTCCTTTCGTGGCGCACGCTACTTCATCCCCCCTGCGTGCCATTGCACTTGTTTGCTCGGTTGCCTCGCTGTTTCTTTCATATACGAGGAAGCGAGAAGGACTCCTCGCGTTGGAGAAAGCTGTAAACCGAGGAGGAGGAATGACAAGTTCATAATTTATATGAAATCTAAAATGGGTCTTGTATACAGATCACGGACCTGCCTTTTATCCTTGCGTTTCCATTGCGAGTTACGCTGTTAAATTAAGCGACTATCACTGCCTGCGGAGAGATTTAGTATGCTTTTTAGCCGCCTTCACATGCGCTATTATCGGAAATAGCGGGTGACGTAACGCGGGCAGCGTTCGCGCGCGCACGCTGGGAGAAATCCGACCTTTTTTTTTTATTTCCGTAGCGCGTGTTTCGTCACGGCAATAGGCACATGCCGAGGTCGTAATTTCGCGTGTTGAAACCGCGCGAGTGCGTTTCGCGATCAATCGGCCGGTCCCTTATCGGAATCGGTAAGTGGTTCGCGTCGTGGTATTGTCCGGATCCTTTTGTGCCTCGATCTCATCCTTCTTCCTGTCTTTCACTGGCTTTCGCGGCGGCACGTGCACGCTCTCTCTAGATACGCTGACAATTTTATTACTAGCTACGTGGACTAACTGCAACCGCTGCGATTACAATGGGCCGTACGTGTCACTAGTCTAAGAGATGAAAATTATTTCGTAGTGAACGCGTACGAAGAACACACATGCAGAATGTACCAAGTCGGTTGTCTGGCATTGTTTTAATTTATTCCGATTCCGTGTTGTGCAATTAATAACGAGAAAACTTCTCCGGCACGAAGGAGCAATATTCTATTTAGGAGATATGAAAATTTTCTCTACCGAGTTTGGCATGTTGAAGTCGAGTCACGATAATGCGAGCGGGTTTTAGACGTGGTCTCGCCGAGAGAAATGTATATGCGTTTAATCACATTTTATTTGCGAACCGCGGGGAGAGAGTGCGTCATTCGCATTCCGATTCGGGAGGTTGCAATGGCACGCGAGATACATACGGTAAAACGCCGCGTGCGGATACTCGTCATCTCGTACAAAGACGTAATTGTGTTATATTACAGTGCGTGGCGAGCGAATCGATATCTTTTTTTTTTTCGCAGAAGGTACCGTTACGTTTCAGGAAATTATAGCTCTCCGAGGTACCTGGCGAGATGCCTCTGCCACTGCTCGCGAGGATACCGATACCCGGTTTTACTTCGCGTCGCTGCAATAATCTTTGAATACATCTGTTTCAATTACTGCAGATCTCTCTCCTCGTAGCCATGTAACGTTTCCGATGCCTCAACATGTTTCAATCGTCGTATTTCGTCGTTTTGCAAGCCGCGAATTTCTCAACGGCGAGATCACTTTATTCGCCAACTCCTGCTATTATCGCGGCTTTTCCGTCACTCATCTCGTCCTTCTCGCACGCGCGTGTCTCGTGCAAACTCGCCGCAGTGTACAGAGTACACAGAGCGCCTCGGGTTTATGGAGTGAGTTGTCGACTTACACCGGGTAAACCACCCGGCCGACGGGCTGACGGTGGTCGTTGGGGCGGTGGGATTGGCTTGGGTGAAGAGCTGGAGAGAGAGGAGAGAGAGACCGCGGATGTGCGATCTATACACATATTTTCTGCCTTCGAGCGCGACGGTATCACGTACGCTTGCCATTGTTTGTCCGCACGAATTAATTCGTCGCCACTGCAGAGACGCATCGTGGGGGAGCGATTAGTCGCCGGTAAATCGACAGAAAATAACGGGGAGATTTTTTTTTTGCGCCAAGAAAAATCTTTCGTTATCTTCACAAACAGCTCAATTGTATCTTCAGACGATTAGAAATAATTCTTTAACGTTTCTATCGCGTATGCGTGTTTGCGTGCTTCTACGAATGCACAAAGGTCGATTACACTTAGTAATTTTAATATATATGACATTTATATTATCGATGTACTAAGTATATATAACGTCCATTAATTTATCAGATATCTCGCAGCAAGAACCGTTAATGATTACGTAGGTCGTATTAATAAATCTTCTTTTTATCGATTCTCTGCTTTGCGTGGAAGCGTAATTTCAGATAACTCGCCTCGCGCCGTTTGTCAATGCCTCGTTACACACCAAAGTGAATTTTATTCTAATACGGAAGGATAGCCTATTGTAGCATTACAGATTACAGCGATGTACCATACATCGGCGGCCGTTGTTGAGCCGCGGAGTATGCGAAATACCGTGCAAGCCGACCAAAATGCACGCGTGAGCGATAGTTTACGGTCATTGTGGGATTATCGCGATAAATTATTGCATGTATCGCAACTGCGCTTATCGGTATGCCGATAGTATTAATTGGGTCGTCGAGATTATTACCGGGAATGTATCAATAATAATTACTAGCTCGCCGGGGTGGAAAAGGATTTCCCTCGCAGTCATAATCGACCACCTTCGTAATGAACGAAAAGGAGCTTTCACGAATAATTTAGAAAATTATTTTTGTTTGCCGTCGAACGCAAATGCCAAATTTTGCTGAAACTTTAAAGCAATGAGCAAAATTATTTATGACGAAATATTTAATAAGTGCCTGATACATTTTAGGTAATTGTTTGATAAAAATTTAATCTAATATGACAATTAATTTAAAATATGTCGTCGATATTTATTCTGCGTTATACGATCGCTATTAAAAATATTCTTATTGTTAAGACAACGTTCAAAATGTTAGTACGAGCGGCATACTTGCTGAAGATAGAGAATTTTTTGCGGTACATTAAGAGGGGACATTAAGAGATATCATCGCGCCACGCGAAACGTTGCGTTGTGCGAAGGGTTGAAAAGTGGCCCATACGGCCGGTCCTATGGATGGCTGAGTTTTTCATGGCGCGTACAATATTTAATGATCCCGTCCACTTCTGCCGCCCTTTCATCGGCCACCGACGCGTACGATTAATCTATTACCTTCGACTAGCACGAAATTTCGAGTGGCCACTATCTACCGCCGCCCTTCGAAAGGTCACGTGGCCCGTACGCGGGGGTTTTCTACTCTAGTGGGTACTCGTCGTGTATCCCGCGATCGTTTTCATGGGGGATTAACGACCGCGGTGAGAACTCCGAGCCAATTAACATATCAATGACATTAAACGGATTCTCTCATTCCGATCTTCTCTAACTTGTTCGTATCGGGGTGTACGAATATTATTTCTATACGAAAGAAAATCTCAATGGATTTATCAGCTTTTTATTAATATTTTACTTTCGCAGTGTCTTATTGATTTTATATTTTACTATGTGCAACTATGATTATCGAAAGATTGATAACTACGAATAGTCAAAGTTCAAAGTATGATTCAAACAGTCAAAGTTCAAAGTATAATTCAAATAGTCAATATATTTGGTCATATCCTGTTGGTAATTGAAAGTGTGTAATTGATATAATGCGTTATATAAAATTTTCAATGTCAAATTAAGGCACATACGGCGTGAGTAATTTTTCCCAGGGGGGTAAGCTCTTTTTTTTCGCGAGCAATCGAGGCGTGCGAAGATTTCGAGGCACTCGTACAGCCATATATCTCTTCATTGACCGTGTATACGGAGTCGCGTGTGTGTGTTTGTTCTACATGCGTGGCAGTGTTTGCTCGATGCGTAGAGCTCAGCCGAGGGTGCGGGATGATACGAGCTAAATCGAGCACCACCCAAGTGTGCTTCATTTGTGGCGTAGCGGGCTGTGAAATTCGGGGATGGCGCTCTCGCTCTATCTTCAATCGCCCCCCCCGAGCGGCCACCCCACGATGGCTCACGATGATTTGTCGGCTGTCTGACCAGACGTTATCGAAAATTCGCGGGCAATCTTCCGCGATGATACCGATCCTGGTCTTGCGAGATTATGCAAAGCCCGACGTGTTACGTGAAGCGAATTATTTGTATTATGTCAGGTTGTATTACTCGGACGTTATGAGTGCATATCGGTTCGACATGTAAGCTGGAATTTCAATGAGTTTCGGATAAATGCGTTTGTTATATTTTGTGCATCGGGTATATGCAGATGATGCAGAGTTTAGCGAGTAAATTGCGTTTACGTGTCAACAACTGAATATTCCTTGAAATTCTACCGGACGATGTTCTCGCTAAAATTACAACACTTACGGTTAAGTGAGTAGAAATAGAAAATGTAGACTGTTCCGAGACGGAAAGGGTGGAATGGTATAAATTTCGAAATTGAGCCGTATATAGCCGCGAGTAATTAAGGATCTGGCAACCGTAAAATATTCGACTCCCCCCCTCCTTGACTGACACGGCTTCGCAGGTTATAATCTGTCGGAAAATATAAAATGACAGCTCCGTCGGAGCATAAAACCAACAGGCCTGGGGCGGAAAGGTACAGGTCGTCCTGAAAATCGAATATATACGCGGTGAACGGACCCGTGGGGATGAAGCGGCCCCCTCCTCCCCCTAGGAGGTTTCGTGCCGGCGGAAAGCCGCGAGATCGTGTGTGCAAACAGCCCCCAGAGCAAACAAGCCGTGCACCCCGTAGCGAGCTTATATTATCTGTTTCGACGTGTACTTAAGGGATGCCGCGTCTCTTAAATCTTTCTCTAGTAACTGCATTTGCGTTACGCATTACGCGTTTAATTTCCTTTTGCATACATCTCGTTGTATTACGTTAAGGATTTAATCGATTTTAATATGACATCTTAGTTGAGAGAATTCGAAAAGTAATAATTTTATTCGTTTAGGATTTTTCCAGAGAGGCCGGTTTCCGTAAAATACATTTATATAACATGTGCGTGGAAAGTGCCCATTACGCGCGTTTCTTTTCAAGAAACGCGCGTAATGGGCCACTTTCCACGCACGTGTAATATAAAATAGTGTGTGTAACACGTGCGAGTTGACAATTGTAAACTCGTGCGGGTGATCGCATTCGCCTTCTCCGCGCTCGTGTCCAATTGTCAACTTCTAGTACTTGTTACACAAATAACTATTATATATCAAGTATCGTAAATTTTTGTGTCTTGAAAATCTATTTTTATGCCTTGAAAATTTTCCTCGGAATTAGATGGATGTTTTCTTCCCGTTAAGCACCAGACATGGGCGTTACATTTGGGTCAACGGCCTAGGAAATACCGTTTCCATTTTTCGACCTGTATCCTCGATTAACTTCGACCTCCAGACGAAGTTATGCGGTCTCATCTTTCCCTTATCCTTTCCCATCGATGCGCAGCGTCACGCCTACTAGGCCCTTGAAAACTATCCTTGCGACAGGGAAAACTGATTAGAATTTTATTATCGCGAACGACGGCGAGAGAAAAAAGGAGGGAAAATCTACTCTAGAAGGGCAGCATATGGCGCGACTACCGATGCCGCGCTCTCCTACGGCTTTTGAAGTTTCGGGGATGAAAGAGGCCGCCGTTCTTGAGTTTACTTGACTCTTGTGCCTCCCCCTCGGCCCCGAGGATTCTCTTCGAGGATACTCGCCCCTTGCTCCACCTCTTCCTTCCTCCTCCTTCCGTAGAGACCTTACTCACGAAACGAGCTACAATCCCTCGTTCTATCCCTCCGGAGTACCCCGGAGTTGTCTTTCGGAGTCTCGGAACGACTACCGTTACGGAAGACGTTGGCCAAACATCCGTGTGAATCCTTCAGTCGAACTAGAAGTGCTGCGAGAATAAGCGAGCGAAAAAACAGGATATTTTTTCGAAACGTTTGTACAAATATCAGTCTTGTTTTAATGCATTATAAATAATTGTTAAGAAACACTTATACGTGTATAACTATGCTGAGATACGTTATTAGCGAATTTTGTCTTCTTTTGTTATTTTCCATTCTATATCAAAAGAGAAATGTAGAATAGATGAATAATTCAATAAAAATGCCATGTGTGCAAGAAATTTGCTGAGGCGAAGTGTAATGTGCGTTAAGATATAGATACCGTTGATCCTTGTAGTGATATTACAAGAGCGGGGATATGTTTTAGTAACAATCGGGGGTTCTCGAAAGGGACAGAGATACGAGCTTGGCCCTGGTAACATCGAAGGGCTCCGGGCGTATATATCGAGCCGCAGGAAGTTGTCCCGGGATTCTTTCGCGTCGCTCCCCCTCAGTAACTTAAGGGTCCCATTTCGTGAAGTGGTTTCCTTCCTCTTCCTTCTCCCACTCGCTCGAACTAATAGAAATTTCGGGGCTCGGTACCTTCGTATTCGGGTAATGCACCCTAAGTACTGCCATATAAGATAACAGTAAGTGGGGCGAACCTCGGGACGACGGATAACGTCTCGCCTTAACGTCGCGCGGTTTTAGTCACCGTGAGTTAGCGCGTGTCGAGCGTGTTTAATAATTTAATACACGCGGGCGCCTTCGGCGTCGTTCGCGAATCGGGGAAGAACGAATTGGTGAAGCTGATGGATCCGCTCGGCGACGCGTTACATTTCCTCGTTACATATCGATGGCTTTCGAGCTGCGATATTAGTTCCGTTTGCGAGACACTACGGTTGTATCATAAGCGAAGACTGATATGAATCGTGGATAGTGTTTCGTGGTGGTTTGGTATTTCTCTCCCGAGTATCGACTATAGTTCGACTCTCGGGACATGCACTACGTACACTATACACAGGATGGGTAGACTAAGCGACGGAGGTTGGTACTAAATCTCACCCTAAAGCATCCCTACCGAGCCACCCCTAACTACGCTACTAGTGCTCCTGCCGCCCCTCGTTCAGTGTCTCGCATTGGCGTAGCGCTTAGCGCGCTTTGCTGTTATATCAAGATATTGATATAATGTGATCACCATTTTTCGTGAATTATTTTTCTTTTGGATCGGATAATAATGGGTGACTTATAACATGCTTCTTGTAGAAATTAGATATTGATATAAGCTTGAAATATGACATATTTCTCTTAGGCTATATCTAAGAGTAGAAAATTTAACGAGGAAATCTGACAAATTGCCCGAAATTATTAACCAGAAATTTTTAGGCAAGAAAGAGAGTACAGAAATTGAAATAAAGAAACACAATAGAATAGGCACGATCTTTTCGCAATGCGGTTTGCCGACTGTCGAGTAAAGGATCGATGAGATAAGGTACTTTGAGCAGAAACGGGATGCGCGATAAAGAAAAAAAATAAAACGCTACGAGCAAACGAAATACATCTCTCTCGATATGACGTTTGGTTTTCGTCTTCTTTTCAGGACGTTTTTCTCAGTGTGTACACACGTTTGGTACGTTAGTATGCGAATTTACTACAGGCCTTTGCTGCGGCCACGTCGCACAGTGATCGAGATTCGTTAGTTGATCTATATTTGGACAAATCGATCGACGAGGAAATACACCGCTATCCAGCCTCTATTAAGGCTAATCGGGATTAATCTCGCGAATCTTACAACACGAGAACGTTCGCTTCTGTTCGTGTCCATCCTCGTCCTCGAGGAAATTGAATGGAATTAATTCGAAGGATTACACATGGCAAGTCTGATAATGATAAACCACCGAGATTCTTGTTTGTGGAAAACCTGCTGGTTTAATCTCGCTAATTAACTCGGTATACACGTTTTTATAAATAAATTTCAAATAACTTCTATATTGAAAATGATATTTTATAATATTATTACAGACATCTTTTATAACTATATGAATATATAATCAAAATTAAGTCAATTGAATTAAGATAACTAGAATTAAGATCGCGACCGAATTACAATCGCCCGATTAAACTTTAGAGAATTTTCAGCGAAAAAAATAAAAGAAGAGTCGTTTTGGATTGTAAAATTCACACAATATTAGAGTATCGGAGATAGAGCGGAATAATTCCCAGAGCGAAATTTCAACCACCGCGTTAAGTCCGATAATTTCCGAAGGAAGTACTCTACGACGTGAAAGCGTACGGGGTGTTACTTCCATTACGCCACTTGGTTAACAAGAGGTCAGAATTAAGCCGTAGCTACTCGTCGCACGCTCCCGAGAACGATTTCGTTTTCCGTTCGGCTTACGCCAGTGGTGCGGCCCCAACCCACCCCTATATACCCCGTCGCCCTGCAGTTAATGTGTTCCAGGGTGGAACCCTGCCCTCCCTCCTACCTTCCCATCCCAATTTCAGTTCTCCTTCTACCACCCGCTCACCCTCCTCCTTCGTCCCTTCGAACTCACCGAACCCGGGATCTCGGCTTTGCTTCCACGAGAGAACGTTTCTCTTTCTCTCTTTCTCTTGCTTCCTTCGAATCGCTCGTTCATCTCTCTCTCTCTGTCCCTTTCTCGCTCTTTCTTCCTCCCTCCTGTCTCCTTCTCTCGCTTCCGTTGGCGTGCTACGATCCGCGACTCTCTTTGTTTTAGAAATTAGAAGAGGATTACCGGATCCCCCTTTCAGCTGCGCTGTTATTAACTATTACCTTTTAGCCATTCACCCTCGGACACGATATCCACGAAAGGGTTGTGACGGGGGAAATTAAATCGGTTTCTCGCGGAGGTTTTACTTCGTCCGCGCTTTTTACCGCGTTTACCTTTCGGCGAAATATCACCGTTCCGCTTCCCTTTCGCTGTATAAAGATTATCGCATATGAGTGTAATTATTTCCGGCGTTCTCTGAAATGGTTTTCAGTAATCCCATGCCAAGTTAGCCATTGATTGGAATATTATTACTTTTACTTCTCCACAAGTCTCGCTCTTAAAAATTATAAAATGGCAAAAATTAATTTGCGACATGAAAAGGACAACCGATCTCAAATTAAATTTAGATGACGGATTTTAAATGAATTCGCTTATGTGCAATTAAATGTTAATTTATTAGAGATTTTGCCAGCTGCATTATTTGACATATATCGTATAATGATACCGGTTATGGTTTCAGAACGCTTGAACTCGCGCGTCGTCGTAATGCTGCCGACGACGCGGAGACACCGAGTTCCGTTTTCTTGCCGGTCGACGTTTTTGTCGTGTTCCCCCCGTGCGCGTCGCGGGGAGAACGGAGTAGACGAGGAGAATCGACCTCCGACAGCCACGATCTTATTATTTTTTTCACGCTCTCTCGAAAGGGGGATCGTGCGGCGGGGACAACGGCGCAAAGAAGAGAAGAAGAGGCGTCCGGGTCGACGACTCTTCTCCACCTTTCTTCGTCTCCACTTCTCTCGGATCTTCTCTTCTACGTCTTCGTCTCCTCTTCCTCGCCCTTTATTCGCCTCGTCGTCTTTACGCGACCTGATAAGGTGTAAAAAGAGCGGGGACGCGATGCCGAGGAGGAGGCGCAGTTTACACAGTTGGCCAGGCGAGGTTACCTAATTATTTGTTAGCTGTCCAATGACGAAACGCCTCGAGGCAACATCGTGTCTCCTCTTCCCTTTTTCTTCTTTTTCTATCAATTTTTATTATTCTCGCGTTTCCCGAAGCAGGAAAAAAAATTATTCGCGGTGCTACTACGTGTAACATCGCTGTAAAACGATGTAACAAAATTCTCGATCCCTTCATGTTTAAAGATGAGTACAATGCATTGATCTCTTTTAAACATCTCTATAAATGAGAAGAAGATATGCGAGGAATCTGGTCTTTCATATACGAGAAAACATCCCGAAAAAAGTTGCCGTTTCTATAAAACATTTTCTTCGCGTATCTTATTTCTTGATCGGAGTCCCCGATATTATCATCCGGACCGATCCGATGCGATGAGCAAAGCGCTTTGCGATCCGATCTGAAAACGCCATATGCCATCGATCTTGAGTTAGTCGCACGGCACAAGTATCTTTCGAGATTTACAGCGGCTGTATTAACGGCAGGCAGGAGCGAGTGTCACCGGGATCTCTCGTGATCGTCGCGCAGTATCACCGTGAGTTCTCAAATGCGTCGCATTAGTCGGAGATAGGTCGATCGCCAAAACTCGCAGGAGGTAGGCGCTCTCGCGCGAGGCCGCCGCACGATGATCGATACTCGAGTTGCTGCGCGTCCTCTCCTTATCAGCGAGTCGACAAACGCGAGCGTTGCGTAATTATTTAATTAAATTGTGTCATTATTTGCCATGGCGACTGTGCCCGAAACGATGGCTTGTTTATCTTATTAGTGTATTCTCATATTCCGATTTGGAGTAATTCCGATCGCGGAATTTCGTACTTCATATTCTCGGATATTGCTCTTATTGTGATAGTAAAAAATTTATAAATAGACACAAAGAGGCGTTTATGAAAAGGCGTAAATAGGCGTAAACAGATATAAAGATTCATTATTTCCTTTATTATATTTTTTCTTTTGCATTTAGTTAAAAGCGACAGTCATTGTCACATGATTTTCGAAAGAGGAAAAGTCTCTTAATATAAAATAAAAGATAAGATAAAAAATTACGCAGAAAAGAACAATTTAAGTAACGTTTAAAACAGGCGCTTTAACGAACACTTCCTACATGATTTTGACGAGGGTTTCGAAATTAGTAGTTCCTAGTTGGATCATTATCGGTCGAAAAGATGAAGTTTTCCCGTCGCTTCTAAAGGTGTGTTTCGAAAAGCAGGTACAAACGAATCCTAAACTATATATATTGACGCTGTCTCATTGTGCCGGTTGTCGTTTTACATTATCTTACTGTCATTAACAGCTTTAAAGTAGCGAGAATTTCTTTATACCTGCACCGAGCGTTTCGACAGGTTGGTCATTTATTTGGACTGTTGACTGCTTCCTGTTGACTGTTTGTCGACTGTTACTTTATGGCTCATTACGGCGACAAGTGTGTTCGCACTTTGTCACCTTTCAGGTACAAACACCTTGTTACATTTACACCTCGCTACGTTTAGCGAATCTACTTTAACGCATTACGCGTTCTTACATCGTAATTTAAGAAGACGAATGTACGCGCGCTCCCTTTACGCTAATAAAATACCGATTAACCTGCGCTATGAAAATTGATATTGTTCGCTCGCTCGCACGCTCGTGTCTTGAATCGAAATGAGATCAAGTGTCTTCAATAAAGCGGCCGTCCGCAATTGGTGTCAATCGTCGCTACATTGTAACGGCGAACTATTTGGCCACGTATAAACGCAAATACTTATATTATGCCATTCCTGCCATCGGAATTTGATTGCCGACTTACAATCGTCATAATCGCCCGCTTATAAACGATCGTATCGCGTCGTTAGGTCCGAGTAAAGCCAGGTCAGATATTAATTGGAGGCTCGTTCGACAATCCCCGGTCGATCGACTCTTTTTTTTTTTCTTTTCAAACGAGCTCTGCCCGTCGTATCCGGCGCTCGGCGAGAGGAAAACTGGAACTCTCGCTCGTTTGCCAAGTGGGTTAGATTGGGTCGGGTGAGGTTAGGTAATTATAAACCTTCGGCCAGTCGCGTGGGTACGACACTAAAATTACTCACGAATATCCGACTAACGAGGCACCTTTGGCGCCACGAGATATCTCGTTTGTCCCCCTCCCTGACAGATTTTCCAAAATCGCGCGCGGTCGTTACGACGGGGGCTTCCTCCCCTCGCCCCGCGAGCTTCGCGCTCGCGCGCGCGCGACGAAATGAAGATATTCTCGGCCGCGATATCATTAAACTTCGCCGGGCGCGGTAAACAACGCCATTTAACTTCGCGCAAAAGTTAAGCACGCCACCTTAAAATTCGCCGACGATCCATTATACAGCGGCGAGGCTCGCGCCGAGCTTTTAATTAACTGGGCGTCGGCGAGATCGGACAGTTTCGAAGAAACTCGCAATGAGACTCGTTACAACGAAACCCGCCGTGAAATTTTCCCCCGCAGTAGCTTCCGTTTTGCGAATCTCATGAAGGATGCATAATTCGCGCTTTTATCGGAGTAAATGTCGTGGTAAATCCTACAGAGTCGCGGAGTCGGTCGTATCTTCGATCATATCTTCAATCATATCTTCAATCATATCTTCAATTATATATCTTCAATCATAATCTTTAATCATATCTTCAATTATATATCTTCAATCATAATCTTTAATCATATCTTTAATTGTATGTTCACCTAAGATACTGTGCATGTGTATATGGATTTTATTAATTACGAGATATAATTTATATTGCGATATATTAGATCCGCATATTGTGGATCTACGTTAGCGTCGCGATCTCATACTGAAGATGTCTCATATATGAGCCGAAACGTACTCTCTAAATTTTTTGGAGTGAATTGAGTGATAATTCACTCCAAGCGAGTGAAAATACTGTCACTCAAATTTCAAAGTGGCAGTATTTTCACTTTTTGGAGTGAGATTTTACTCCAAGAAATTTAGAGAGTATGTTATAAATGTTTATAGACGATGTATTAAATATCTAATTATAATTTGTAAATTTGCGCATTATTCGATCATATCTTCAATCATACATCTTCAATCATATCTTCAATCATATCTTCAATCATATCTTCAATCATATCTTCAATTATATATCTTCAATCATATCTTCAATCATAATCTTTAATCATATCTTTAATCCTATCTTCGCCTAAGATACTGTGTATATGGATTTTATTAATTACGAGGGATATATTTTATATTGAGATATATTAGATCCGCACATTGCGGATCTACGTTAGCGTCGCGATTTCACACTGAAGATAGCTCATATATGAGCCGAAACGTATGTTACAAATGTTTATATAGACGATGTATTAAATATTTAATTATAATTTGTAAATTTGCGCATTATTTAACGCGCTGACTCCTAATAGCCCCCTTGAAATTGATTGATTTTGAGAATAATAAGGAGTCCTCACTTAAAATTACTAAATTCTTATCTATTTAATATATTTTTTTTTCTTCCTCGTGTCACACACATACACGTTATACAGGTAACATCACGCGTATTATTCTTATTGCGGGGAATTTCGCGATCGGCGTGTCGCGTTCTGAAGCGAAACGCGATAATCGCGAACGGGAGACGGAGAACGGGCAGGCAGGCTCTCGTCACAGAGATCGACCGTAGTGGCGCGTCCTCGTCCACGGGGGCCGATCCTCTTTGTCTGTCCGTCGTTAGTGGCGCGCGAAGCTTTTTATCTCGTACGCCACTTTTCCGCGCGCGTACGCATACGCACGCACGCATCCACCCACACGCTCCCGTTCTCCGGGGCTCCGTCCTGCTCTCCTTCGCTCGCTCTCTTTCCGACTCAACAAGTGGGCCGATGTTTTCGGCATGGTGCATAGCCCGCGGACAAGAAGGGAAGGAGCGGGAGAGGAAGAGAGCGAGAGAAAGAGAGATCCACCCACACTCGCCCTCGCGTTCGCTTGTCGCCGGTACACCGAACGTCTGCCTCTTCGCAGGCAAAAACGGTGGCCCTTCGCGTTGGGGGTTGCTTCCTGCGAGAACGGAGGAGGCTGAAGGGACGAAAGGAATCGTCGTGAATCGAGTGAACGAACGAGAGGCGAGCGAAGCGAGCCGAGCGATCGTACGGCAGCGCGATGGCGCGCGGAGTGGGGTCCGCGCCGCGCGGGGCGCCAGAGGAAGGGATGGGAACCCTTAGCGGCGCGGGGTGGACGGAGCCGTTGCGATCGCCTCCCCTCGCGACCGCACCGCGACGCGTCAGTCTCGTCGCGTGTCTCGTGGAGAGAGGATCTCTCGCGCGCCCGCTCTCTCTTTCTTTCTCTCTCTCTCTCGATTCCGCCGCTTCCTCCGCGCAACGTATCGGCGACCGAGTGGATCCCAAGGAGGCAGATACCAGTGAATGCGAATCGCGAGGCCGCCTCGCGCGGAATCGTCCATCCGCTCGTAAAGGAGCAACGAAGGAGATGCGGCGCGCGCGATAGGACGCGCCGCCAAACAACCACCACCCGCCGAACGGGTTTCTTCTTCCTCCTCTCCCTCGCGTGTTTCCCGTTCGCGTTCTAACCTCGAAAACGGCGACCCCCGACGCCATGCAGCCGGTGGAGCGACGGCAGGGATCGCGCGCGTGTGCGTCCTGATGCGCGTGCACGACGCGGTGACACGTACACCACCCGTGCATCCCCGAGCGCGAGCGAACGAACGTTACGGCGCGCTCATGACTTCGCGTGTGGATCCGCGAAGGGGACGAAGATCGGCCAGCGATATCGACAGCCGGCGATAAGATATCCGCGTAGGCTTCCGGCGCGCGTCGCCTTCTCCCTTCACTCCTCTCTCCCTCCCTCCTACGTATACACGTCTCTCTTTCTTTCTCTCTCTCTCCTCTTCCTCTCTCTCCGTACAAGTTCTCGAAATCGTGACAAGTGCGTGGTATGTTCGCCCCGACGGGGACGCGACTCCGCACCCTCTCCGACCGTTCCCGAGCCGCAGACCCCGCGAAGCGGATCCTCGTCACGTGACGACGCGTCCTCCTCTCGATCCTCCTCTCGATCCTCCTCGACCCTGCCTTCCCTGTCCCCTCCTCGCCGTGCTCCCGGTGAGATTTTTTGCGACGATGACAACGACGCGGGGTCGTTCGCCGCGAGACGCCGACGTCGCTAGGGTCTGACGTTGGAGCGTATCGGTGACGTCGCGCTGCGATCTATCGCGACCGCGCGCGCTCGAACACTCGCCGCACCGCGGATCGTCCGCGTGCCACGCACCACGTGCCCGCGTACCCCGCGTTGTGCCGGTCCCCCGCCCCGTGAGTTATGCAGTCTAACACGATACTCCGCTCCGACATCGGCAGCACGGAGAAGCTGATGGGCAACAACAATAATCTCAACAACAACGGCTCGCCGGGGGCGGACATAATGTTCCAGATGGAGGACGAGGGCCTCACGCAGTTGGGCAGCGTCTTTCAGTCGGCCTACCAGTCGATCGTGGGCGGCGGTCCTCAGGTAAAAGATCCGACGGGTGCCCCCATTCACCGATCCGATTACTCGGCGGATGAGGGGGGAGGGGAGAACTTGCCGAATTTATTTTCATTATTTAGGAGTCTGTCTGCGGGAGGGTCTTCAATTATTGAAGCACCGCATAAATAATTTATTATATTTAGTACATCACCTAGCATGCCTGAATTTATTATTTGCATTCAATAAAGTTATTATTGTATTTTATTGATTCGACAAACTGGCAGTAGTGTAAACAAAAGTTTCACGACGTTTTGATCCTTGGTTCGGGTCCTTATCAAGTGAGGTCATATAAGTAAATAAATAAAAAACACTGCTTATTAATACGGAGGTAAGAATTAATTAAATTTTTGTCTATTATTACTCTGGCAGATCAAACTACTTATTTTTTAAGTTATTATTATTCAACAGAAAAGATTTGTTTCGACACTACTGGCCAATTTAATTTAAATTAATATATCGCGACTCGCGACGTTCCTCGACCATGGATTTTGGTCCTTCTAAAGTGAGTGAAAATTAATTTAATGTAAAGAATTTGTTGTGCGAAAAATATTACCTCAGCCAGGAAAGTTATTATTATTATTATTTTCGCGAAAATTATATTCATCGCGATTTTATACCGAACGAATCGCGCCGTTTCTTTTGCGTTTCGCGATACCTAGCAGAAAGGTATAATTATCGACTGCGATCCAATTAATCTGAAAAATCGACGGGCGCTTAATTCGTTTGCACAACGACGATTTTCTCCTCAATAGTCAGCAGTATCCTTTCCTCTTTATTTCATTCTCGAATCTAGTCCATGGCGATTCGAAACCGGCGCTTCTGACTCTTCGAAATACGATTGCGTTCGCGTCCGATGTAATTTAATCTGTCCGATATCGCCCGATATAACGGGGAAAAGCACGAAAAATCGTATATCGCCGAGGAGAAATCTTTTCCGACGGAAGAGGCGAGCGGGACTTTCCGCGGAAAATCTAAATCCCCCCTCGAGATCCCGGCGACGTCTCGGCGCGGGAAAGACGTTTTCCCCAAAGCGGATTGCGCGTCAATCGCGAATAGGGGTGGAACGGGCGGATTTGGAGGGACCGTACACGTTTTACGATTTTCCCCCGGCATCCGGAGCACGCTATCGGCACGGTGACGTCAGAATTACGTCACGGTATGGCCGCCCTCACGTGGGCGGGCTCGCCGTCGTTCGGCTCGCTCTTTTTGCGTCCTTCCTCCGATTGTACTGGGTGCTCCGGAAATCTTTATTATTCCGGCGCGACGAATCTGCCCCCTCCTCCTCCCCTCCCGTGAAATTGGTGGACGTCGCGTGGTGCGGCGACCTTTCGCGAAATATCGGACGCACGAACTCGCGAACTGTCCACCCCGCGGGTCCGCACGTCGATTGAAATCGATGGTACGCGCTAAAACTTTCCAGCTGATTTGAATAAACGACGGCTTG
>NJRL01000646.1:60270-73202 GCA_003063815.1 Aphaenogaster rudis | reverse complement strand
TCGCGACGTTCCTCGACCATGGATTTTGGTCCTTCTAAAGTGAGTGAAAATTAATTTAATGTAAAGAATTTGTTGTGCGAAAAATATTACCTCAGCCAGGAAAGTTATTATTATTATTATTTTCGCGAAAATTATATTCATCGCGATTTTATACCGAACGAATCGCGCCGTTTCTTTTGCGTTTCGCGATACCTAGCAGAAAGGTATAATTATCGACTGCGATCCAATTAATCTGAAAAATCGACGGGCGCTTAATTCGTTTGCACAACGACGATTTTCTCCTCAATAGTCAGCAGTATCCTTTCCTCTTTATTTCATTCTCGAATCTAGTCCATGGCGATTCGAAACCGGCGCTTCTGACTCTTCGAAATACGATTGCGTTCGCGTCCGATGTAATTTAATCTGTCCGATATCGCCCGATATAACGGGGAAAAGCACGAAAAATCGTATATCGCCGAGGAGAAATCTTTTCCGACGGAAGAGGCGAGCGGGACTTTCCGCGGAAAATCTAAATCCCCCCTCGAGATCCCGGCGACGTCTCGGCGCGGGAAAGACGTTTTCCCCAAAGCGGATTGCGCGTCAATCGCGAATAGGGGTGGAACGGGCGGATTTGGAGGGACCGTACACGTTTTACGATTTTCCCCCCGGCATCCGGAGCACGCTATCGGCACGGTGACGTCAGAATTACGTCACGGTATGGCCGCCCTCACGTGGGCGGGCTCGCCGTCGTTCGGCTCGCTCTTTTTGCGTCCTTCCTCCGATTGTACTGGGTGCTCCGGAAATCTTTATTATTCCGGCGCGACGAATCTGCCCCCTCCTCCCCCCTCCCGTGAAATTGGTGGACGTCGCGTGGTGCGGCGACCTTTCGCGAAATATCGGACGCACGAACTCGCGAACTGTCCACCCCGCGGGTCCGCACGTCGATTGAAATCGATGGTACGCGCTAAAACTTTCCAGCTGATTTGAATAAACGACGGCTTGAACTCGCTCGCGAATCTAATATGAGATCGCTGAATGTCAGAGGGCAGTCATCACGTCGGTTCAGCCGCTGATATTGTTTCGGGGATACTTTTCCCCCAAAACCGATAGGTCGAAAGACGCCGCAGACGGCGGGGTATCGCGCTTCCTCGAAACTAGAACGGGCGGGTATCATTCTGCGCTCTGGAGATAGGATAAATCCTACATCCTGTCGAGATAGCGTATCCTTTCTTTCCGCGCTATATTCGACTAATATTGCTCGCTCTAGTTTCACAATGTGATCCGCTCCTTTTACCGACCGCTTCCCCCCCCCCCGTATTAGGCGTGTTGTATCGTATTGGCGAGTTCGCGGCTCCTCTTATCGTTAAAAAATAACGGACGTCACTCATCCGCGTCGGATTCGCGAGAGCATTAGTCGGAGATAAAAGAGGACCGGACGAGAGGACCGCGCAATCTCTCTTTCTCTCTCTCTCTCTCTCTTTCAACGTGCGCTCCCCGAGCGAGACGGAATATATACCGTTGCCAAAATATACGCGCTCGGCATTCCGGCGCGGCTCCTCGCGGGCCTCGGCGGCGCGATAACACCGACCGGCTTGTAAGAATTTCGCGAAATCAGAAATTCGCGCGACGGAGGAGAGGAGGGAATCGCGCCGGGAATGCCGGGACTGCAGAGTCGCCCGAAGGGCGGGAGGGAGGGACAATGTCTATCCCGACATTGCGAGTCAGCGCGTATACGGCGAAGTGACTCATCATCCCCGCATTGTTTCGTTAAATGGAATTTCTATCTAATTTAAATGCGGCTTAGCTAGAAATAATGCGATTATGCGTTAGCTTATTCTGTTTGTTAATCTCCTTTGCACACCATTGTTACCCCGTCGGGCGGGCGAGGGACGCGGGCGGCGGAGGACGACGCGGGCAAGGGAGACGGAGAGCCCCCTCTCCCTCCCTCCCTCCCCCTCTCATCCCCCTTTGCGTTCCCCTCTCTCTCTCGTCGACTTGCCGTTTTGTACGGCACTGTACATTATTTCAGTACAGTCTACACAGCCGCTAGATCCTCTCTGGCTTATAGACTGTTCGCAGCGGTTCTCCTTTTCGACCTGCGACTGCAAATTTAATCTGCCTAACCGTCGGATTTTCTCCGCTTAAACAGGATTATTCTATGGAATATTTAATTTTAATTTATTTAATGTTTTTTTTTTGTGATTCAGAAAAATTTGGGCTTTGAACGGATGTAAAAAGTGTCGATCGCGACGTAAAGGGATCACGTTGATACAATTAATGGAAACTTGACGTAATTGTTAATCTCATTTTGCGCTGCGATACGGTACCGGGTTCGCCGTTTTCTAACTGAATTACGACGGGCGATAATGCGCCAATTAAGGCAGGAGCTTGTAACGTTACTTGCAGCACAAAGGAATCTAATTTAGTACTCCATTTTTAGAATATCGGCATTAGGTCTAATGGCGCGATCTGTAATTACTTATTCTTGACTGGGCGACCTCTTTTTCATCCTCCCGGCCTTTGGGACCGGCTCGATCGGACGACTTATTAGCGCTAACGGTACAAAAGCATTGTAATTATGCCTCTCGCGTTATGCCGAGCAAAAGACGTATTTAATGACGCAAAGCGTTACGAGACAAATGAGATCGAGTAGGTCACGCATTTACGCTGTGTTAGATCGACAGCTGTCGGTCCATTATTTCAGTATCTTCGTCGTCAATTTCAATTCGCTTAATTGCCGCTTCTAAGAAAATAAAACGACTAATAATGACTAATCGATGGAATCGGAACCGCGGGGCTGTCTTGTAAATTTGAAATTTTAGATACATCGTTTTAAATGTCGTTAATTATATTGAAGTGGTTAAAAAAAGAATTACACAATTATGTCAGTTACATAAATTAATTTTGTATCAGTCATATAAAATTAATGATATGTGAATTTAAAAAGATAAAATGCAAAGGGGACTGTCACTTTTACCTGTAGCGGTGTTATTTGAATTCTACCGTAATTATTCTTTGTCAGTCCCTTTTCTTTATCGAGCTTTTCTATAGTAGAGTGTTTCACGTCTGACAAACTTAATATTTGCAACTTATTTCCGGCGATTGTTGTGGCTGTGAAAACCGCTTTGTCGTTCGTGCGAGGGAAAACTACACGGTGCGTCGCAACGAGAATTCCCAGGGCCGTATTTCGCGGAAGTCACTCCGGATTAACTGCATTAAAGTTTCTCCGCGGCTCCCTTAAAATATTGCAACGGCTTAAACGTTTTTTAACGCCGAAACTTTTGCCTCCCTCGATTTATTCGAGAGCGAAATTATCCGTTATTTACCGACGAGAGAGCGGTAGGAAGGAGGGCGATAGTGGAAGTATTCTCTCTCTCTCTCTCTCTCTCTCGTCCTTTCTCTCCCTCTTTCTCTCTCCGTTTCTCACTTTTTTTTCTTCGCTTCCCTCATCTCTCGGCGGCGCTTTCGTGTGTCTGGCGAAACCAGTTTTTGATCGCGCCGGGTTAAGGGCGGCCATTTCCGGTCCGCGCGCGCCTTCCTCCCTCCTCCTCCTCCCCGTCCTTCTCCGCGTCCCTCATATCCGGTACGGCACTTGCAACGTTTTAAACCCGCTGCTCTCTCTGGTACACTCGGACGATCTTTTTTTTCCCCGAGAGCTTGTCGGGCGTAAAATCTTCCCCGGCGCGGCGTCGGGACGGCGAGGGGGGTGACGGCGGCGCTCGAAAAATGGGCAAAAAATCCACCTTCATTATGAAACGTTATCTTTCTTTACGTCCGACTTAATTAGCTCGCCGCGTCCATTTTGGGGTATTACAATGCGCGGACCCGGGGCAACCCCGGGCGAAAATTAAGTCGCTCGTGCTGTCGCACGTGAATCACTTTGATAGATTAAGCTGCAACGATGAAATTCAATTTGATTCTTACCGCCGAGCGGTCACACGTTCGCGATTTTGCGCGGGCTTTTAATTTTTTTTATATCTTTTCTCGATGAGAACCGATCATTCTCGAAAAAAATTTACGTACATATGCCTCGGCTAATAAGTTGATACATGCAACAGACGTTTGCATTTATCCGGTCGTTTTACGACGTCGCGCTGAGACCTGCCATTTCGACGTTATTAATGAAGATTCATATTACGTGCTTCGCCGCGATGGCGCGTTTCTCTATAAGCTCGTTTCAGCCGGATACAGAGGAAGCTAGAGCTAAGAAAAATAACACACATCTACCTCGCCGCGTAATAAATGGCTTGTCATAACTGCTCCTATTTTTGCATAATCCTATCGTGGATTAATGAACTCGATTTCTTCATACTTTCACAGCCGTGACAATTTGGGAGTCGCACGATTCTCATGTATCCGCATCTCGTATCTTTTCGCATGAAAATTCGTTCGATTTTTAAAGTAAGGGATTAATATGCGGGACGACGTAGGTATATCCGGATTTCTCGAAACGAAGCTGCAGCTCGGGGCGAACGGGAAGAAACGCGAAAGCGAAAGTGGCCGTCGATCGCGGTGGTCCATCGGCGCACCCGCTTCAATTAAGATGAAAATTTGAGAGGATCGCGCGCGCGTGCAGGCCGGATTGGCGAGATCGTGAAAGCCACCGCCGTCGTCGTCATCGCCGAATCGTCGTAGCGTTCAGCGTTTTACGAGCGAACCACGCGCGGCGGACATCAGAAAAATAACGCTCGCTCGCGCGCGCTCGCCTCGGAGGTCGGCGTAATTGCCTCGAGAAAAAGAAGGAGAGAAAGAGAGAAAGAAAAAAAAGAATCAATGAAACCGATAGGTCCGTTACGTCGCTCCGTTTCACCTGCCTTCCCACGGTGCGCGTTACCGGTGCGACCAAATTTACTCCGAGTAAAACGTGGCGGCCGCGTCGATATCGGTCGCGAGTGTGAATGTGCTATATCTGGAATTCCGTCCTCCGAAACATTCTTGTGAAGTGGCACAAAGTGTAATATAGAATCCATAATATGGAATCTAACGTCGAACGTAATTTATTTTAAAATTATACGCGGATGGTTCTTAGGCTTTTATTCAATTTTCTCGCTGCTTGGCTCCGTGCGTTTTTATTTTGAGAGATTGAAAGGAATGTTGTACGTTGTTACTCTGCGGAAATGTGTTGGCGATGAGAGCCACTGATCACGCGAGCGCTAGGTTAAAAGCGGCAATGAATAGAATTGATATAAATGGGACGGCGACCTGGCTTCGGTCTCGAAGTTGATTGTTTTTTCTTTCCCCTATCGTTGAATTGGTCGACAAGTGCCACTTTATTATCGCAACGAGTTCGTTACCGTGCTTTTACCGAATCGTCGACACGAGTCGATTAAGGTAGGAAAATTTGCGTTCGCGGATTACACGTTAGCTTCTCTATATCAATGAACATATGATTTTGTAATCAAGTAATTTTTATTTATATCATCTTAATGAAACCTTTTATCAGTTTGCCATTAGGCATTATTTTCATACAAAAGTATTCTTGATCTTTCTCCATCCATTATTTTACAACAGGAAACAATTTAAAAGGAAGTAGCGATAATTCGGTGTGCGCGAGAATAATCAGGAATTATATCATTACGATATTTTTCGTATTGTAACTACATCTGTTTATATACTTCTTGCGGTACACTTTATCTGGATGAGATGAAAGAGATGAGATCCGCGTGGCGCTGACCGCGACTCTCGTTCGCGGAAAGCTAGAAACTAGGAGTCGCGGAAATTCCATGACGGCGGCAGTTCCGGTCGATCGTCGCCGCCCGTCTCGTAATCTATGGTTGGGATTAGCATTAGTACTCCGACACGTATGCGTAACCCATATGATCGCGCTTGTAGCTACAAGTTGTGCGCGCGAACACACGCACACGCGTACACGTACACGCTCGTATGCACACGCCGAACGCGTACACTGCTCTCCTCTCCGTTTCTCTCTCTCTCTCTCTCTCTCTCTCTCTCTCTCTCTCTCTCTCTCTCTCTCTCTCTGCGCGCGCGCGCACGGCTCTCCACAATTTGAAGCACAATATATACATATAATAAATACACATACACGCGTCTAAACAGATACGACAGATACAGCGGCTACAAACATATTCGCGCGCGGCGGCGCGCGCGAGGTATAATTAGACGCGGCCTAGAGCCGTACTAATAGCGGTATCCTAGGACCCCAACACACGTCCGCCGATATATCCATTGCTGGTAACCATTATTCCCGGGCTCTGTTTGCGCGGATACGTCGCCTCCGGGACACGCGTACTCCGCACACACACATACGCGCACGCGCGCGCTCGCACGTGCGTTGTTCCTCTGTACGCGCGCGTGCATTCGCCTGGTACCTACCTACCGTTATATGCGTTGCGCATATTCTGTGTACGTGTATGTACCTGCCTAAGTCAGCATACGCGTGTGTGTGTGCGTGAATGCGCGCATAAACGAAGCGCGCGCGTCTCCGTGTGTGCATGTTTGTGCGTCTGTGCGCGCGATCCTAATGAAGCCGCGCGCTCTGCGCGATTATGACAATTAGCGCCGGCGAGGTTGGAGCGGTCGAAAAAAGAAGTGAGAGAGAGATACAAGGATCGCCGGGATCTACTCGCGGCGACGATCGCCGACTCCGTTCGCGCTCCCGTTTGATGTATATTTTCGGTCGGCTCGCGCTATAAATGCGGAACGCGTATAATCGTAAATTAATACCCGGGCAGTTACGGCTGCGACTCTATTCCACGTTGCACCCCGAGCGCTTATAAAGTATTCAGGTACGCTGTTTGCGTGGACGCCGCTTTCAACTCCCGATTAATTTCGATGAAACTGGCGATTCTTCCCGGTATTATATTTTTAGTGAAATTTATATAGATAGATTACTGTTATTTATTATACAGATATAATTTTTTTTTTCAAAACGCGCGCCCGCACGTGTGTGTGTGCCTTTATTGTTCCATGAACATTTATACGTCATACATGATGTTGACACGCAAGTATAACTGGTATTTGAGCAGCAAGACTTTAATGATACGTCCATAGATTAATATCAGTTTAGAGTTATTCTCTGAAACTCAAACTTTTTATATTTACATCTGAATAGGGACGTAGGATTCAGGGGGAAGTTTGATGCCTCGTGTCGATTTTTAGCGCGCGGGCTACTCCGGTCGCTCGCACGTCATCGGATGAATACTTGATGCCGAAACTTTACCATCCCAGAGTTTCTTTCGTACTGTCGGGCATTTAATATATACCGGCGCGGCGTAAGTAGGACGGCAGTGCGGCAGAGCAACGACTGAAAACGCCACCATTAGGAAGTAACTACGGCGCCGGATATCTCGATTATCTTCCAACAATCATCCTCCCTCCGAACGGGCGCGTGTATGCCCTCGAAACGCGCGTGTGTACACGAACTGCTCGCAAACGCGCGGGCATATGCGCGTTTGCGAGTACACGCGTGCACATGCGTCCGCGCGTACGTGTACACATACGGACGCGCATTTCCCTCCGTATATCCAACCGGCGCAATATAGCTACGAGCACATACGAGCCGCGTATGCTGATCTGGGAGCGCGCGTGTATGTCCGTATCTGTGAGTACTATATGGACACCATATATACGTCCGATTATTAGTGTGTCACACACGCTTGATTTGGTAGCGGGCTTATAACGCCCGCTATAGCGCCGAGAGGCGCCAGCTGGATGTGTTTCGAAACATATCCCCCGACGTATCCCCCGAACGCGAACTTCCCTCTCGCGCACGTTCGTCCCCCGGTCCTTCTCCGCCGATTCTGTTCGCGCTGATGATGATGACGTTGATGATGACGGAACCTGCGACGCGACGCGACGCGACGCGACGCCGCGCTAGACCGCGATCAAATAATCGAGATTTTCTGGGGGGGTGAAGAAGCGAGAACAAGGGAATTTCGAACTTCGAGTAATAATCGACTGAACTCCTTAGGTCACACTTGCGAGTTTCCTCTATTCTACACTACCGTATGACTATGGTATAAAAATAAAATTATAATAGTGTACAATGGTATAATAATACAATTAGTATACACAGCATAGCATTAGTATAATAACTAACAGTATAATAATTTATATACAATGGTATAATAATACAAATAAAAATAGTAATAAAGGTAAAAATGATATAAATGATAATAATGGTATACAAATATTGGTATAAAATAATGGCATATATAAAATTACATATTAATTCCGATTATTTTTTTCTGACGACATGCATTATTTTAACGCGGAGGTGATAATCATGAATTTTATATATTTTATAATGAAACAGACCTACACGATCGCGCGCGTAATCGAAATTAGACACGGCGCGGGCGTACGGTCGTGCGCGCATTTTAATTATCATTCGCAACGGCATGGAATTTATAGTCATGCTAATTGTGTACGGCGTCAGTATTGATACACATCGCGCGACGGCTTGCACGATCCGCGTGCGCCAATAACACGGCGTGGACAATTTATTAACATGGTCGTAGGACAGGGAATCCGGGGCCGTTTAGCGGCGCAGCCCCGAACGGCCAACGCGACGGAATTAGGCGTCGCGATTAGCGTTTCCGCCGACGGCCGATGGCTGCCGCGAACCACCGACGTGGGTCTCTCATCTTAATATCGTACGAGTGGGCGTCGCCCATGACGACATGACGGGAGTTCGATGGTCCGACGACTGTCCGTCGTGCTCGCAGAGATTTCCATGCACTGTCCGCCGGCCAGCGCGAACAGTCGAACATACACACGAATCACCGTGCCGTAATTACACGCTCCCCGGCCGTAAGATATGTCTTCTAATAACGGTCCCGTTCTCTTTCTGTTTCAGGTGAGTTAACAGTTCCTCTCTCCATCGTGTGTAGCCGATTAGTAGCCGAGAGCGCTCGCCGCGCTGGTGAGAGATTTACATCTATATTTCTCCGTTGCACCGTCCTTTTTTCTCATATCCTCTAATTGTAATGATCTCTGCCGTGAAATTTTTAATTTCACGCTCTTTCAATTTTTATCTTAGCTCTATTATATCCGCTTACGAGCAAGATCTGTAACTATTCATGTGTTCCGACAGAAGTATTCGTGTATATTTAACGTATATATACATGGAAAGAACGATTTTGCTGAAGTATCTAAAAATTTGGCCAGATACAGATCTGAAAATAATTTTATTAGATCATCAAAAGTAATTATGTAGGACGTTTAAGCACGATGCTACAAAAGTTTTGATATTCTAGCAACTATTCTGAATGTCCTACATAATTATTTTCAAATCTGTATCTGGTAAAATTTTTAGACATTTTAGCAAAATCATTTTTTCCATGTATTTATATCTAGTTGCTAAATTGTTAATTAAATTATTCTCGTAACGTTGTTAGATTAAGAGCGAGTTGAAACATAATTTTGGGGCTTTCTATAAGGCTGGACGAGAAATACATCGGATCGGGAACTCGAGTCAAGCCAGAGCGAGTAGCGAGTAGACGAGGGGGAGCTACCGTGAAAAAAGAAAAATAAAGACGCGTAGGGACCTGAGTCCGCTCCGGGGCGAAAGAAAACGATGGAAACATGGCGACTTTCGGGCCATATGGCGTTTACGGGTGCCCAAGCACCGTAAACTTTCATGGACGTAGTCTAATCTCTCTTTCTCTCTTTCTCCCTCCTTCCACCGTCGGCCCTCTTCCTCGCGAGAACAGAAGCCTTAATCAGCGACCGCCAGACTCTTAAAGGATGACGAGTGGTTTCGGCTGAAAGTCACGGAGCGAAGGTTCTTCGCCCTTTGCGTGTCTAGGTCGGGCTCACATTGTTCCAGAAACTATTTTATTCGCCGACTCGTTCGATCTGTGCTAGATCTATCTCACCCCGTTCTCTGTCTTTCTTTCTCTTTTTCCTCTTTTATGCGATTGCACCAGATTCCCTCCGTTTGAGGCTCTCTAAATTTTTCCTTCAATTGTGTCCCTAGCTACTCGCGATAAGGAAATAACACCCCTATCAATCACAGCGAGATAGACCGCATCGATCGAGAATAACGGATTACGATACCGTGGGTTCTACATAGCGTGACGCGCGAGCGTGTTGCGCAAAATTAACGCTGCAACGTCCGATTAATTTCCATCGCACGTTCGCGCGTTTTCAAGAAGACTGCCCACGGATTTCCCCCGTCGAATATCTAAGTCGGGCGGAATTATGCGGAAGCGTCTCCGGCATTAATAAACGTTTCAATCGTTGCCCCCAAAGTTTCTCTCTCTCGCGAAGCGCACATTCCGTACGTACACGCGGTAGAATACACAATGTGCCGATTCATATGCGCGCACACACAATATCCACACGCGCGCACACACACGTACACGCACCCGCGCGGGTCGCGTCCACACGCGGGCATTCTTGCCACCGAAACGGGCTTCACCTTCGACCCGAGGGATCGATCTGCATAGCGGGGTAGCTCTCGCATAATCGCGCAAAACGCGCCCGGCGGACATGAACATGCAGGCGGACGGCCGCTGGGTAGGAGCGTTCACATGCACACAGGTGTGCATGCGTAAGTGTGCGTGTCCAGTGTGTGCCGGAGCTCCATAACGCGAACATGTAAGCCAGGTTAGGCAAGTCCCAGGGAGGGTAAAGCTCTCCCTCCCTCTCTTTCTCTATCTCTCTCTCTCGGGCTATGAGATAGAGCTTAGATTAGGTTGGCTCGAGTCAGTTCCGATTTCCGTGCTGATCTCGCGATAGATCGTGCCTGTTTCCGTGCCTGTCTCCATCTTCTACACCCGCAATCTTCGTACCTCCGTCAAATCTCTCGTTATTATCGCTTACGATTATGTTATAATTACGGTATCGCCCCTCGCAGCGATGTATCTCCCTTTCTGTGCGCCGTTAATTAGGCACAGTGCTTAAGTTAGCATTTATCGATGATACAAAGCTTGATTTAGCAAATTCATGTCCATTTCCACCAATGTAGATTACACTGGTGGAAATGGACATTAGAGCCTTAATTTTTAGAAGCTTACAATTTTGACGAAAAGAAATTCAACTTTCTCAGTTCTACGCGAAACTATTCGCAGCAACCGAATTTCTCGGCATACATTTCAGTTTATCGTAATTCATAATTCATCGTTCTGACATTCGCAAATCCAATTATCTCCGGATGAAATAAAACGGGCGTTGGTACGAGTTATATCGCATCGGGGTGCATCGGGGCCCGGAATAGAAGCGCCCGAGCCAGTTTCGATTTCTGCGGAGATCACGCGGTAGATCGTGCCTACCTCCGTGCCTGGCCCCCAGATTACTTCCCGGTGATCCTCGAGCGAGCGAGTTTACGTCTCTACGAGCGGCTCTTGCCCGTTGTTGTTGTCGGCGTCGCCGCGCCGTGGCAACGTCGTGTATTCAACGAGTCCGAAACTTTTCGCGACTGTGCACACGACTGACGAGGAAGTCACGAACCAAGTTTTACCTCGGGGGACGCGTTTACCACCGTTGCGCTCTTCGCTCGTATGTTCGTATCCGCGGCGATTTTACAACGGCCATTAAACAGCCGTTGAGCAAACCGATTCCCCATCCTGATGGTTATTTCGCCGGAATCGACGATGTCTTTCATCGCGTATAATTTGAACGAACGCCCAATCGTCGTAATAATACAATATTTTTGCCGGGCACAAACATCGGGATATCGCGTCGCGAGATCTACGAGATACTACGCGATCTTGGCATCGATTGCCAAAAACGACACCTGGTTTTATCGTCTCGGGATAAGAGGAACTTCCAGATAACGAAACGCTCTATAAACACATTGCGAGTTTCCTGAAATTCACCGATTTATCGCCATCTCCGATGCGGATCTTGTTTTCGAGCGAAAGAATGCGATAACCGACGGAATCCTGAAGTGCATCAAGAGTCTCGTGCCGATCCGCGACACCTGGCCTTGCGAATGACCGAGGAATTAAGTCCACTCACTGGAATACGCGATAAGATAAATTTTCCCCGCACGATTGACTTGGCGAAATGAAACGGTATCCGCGATAGGGAATGATTTCTTCGCGACGATACGCTATACCCGGTGATGCATCAGAATAGACAGCCACGTGTACGTCGCTCGCAGGCAGGCCCGATCGATCGTTCCGGAATTACCTTATAGACAATTGCTCGCTCGCGGACTAATTTCGCGAAATTGCATCGTTCCGCATCGCCCGGGCGATAATTGTCGTCGATAGACACAACGATTCCGCCGCGACGAAGACGGCCCAGCTCGATTTCGCGAGGTCGATCCCGCACTATACCGAGTGGCGAGATAAAGCTGCTGCCTTGCCACTTTTCGTAGGCCAGTCGTCCGCGGCGACTCTACCATAAAACTATTGACTTTTGCTATAAATACCGTTTGCATCGCGGACTATAGCCGACGTACCTTCGAGATAGCGATTCTTCACCTTCGAACGGTTCTTTCTGAGGTTCTTACCAGAAAAGTTTGCTGTGTATCTTATGAAACGAATTGCAGTAAATATAGTAAAGTAAACGATAATACGATAAGATAATTAAAAGGTATGGAATTAGAAATGCATCTTATTATTTGTTTTATTGATAAACTTGACGACCAATCTTTTGCGGAACTTTTGCACGCCGATATCGCTTTTGATACGATGAAAGATTCTAATTGTAAGAGCATTCGAAGCGAGGTTCTGCGAGGTCTCACAACGTCGAGGTTTCGACGTTCCTTGAACTTGGACTAATCGATACGCAGCCTCCTCTTTTTACGAATTCTTACTTTCCCGGAGACACGGATTTTAATTCGAGCCGCGTGACCGGACCCTTGAAATTCGATCCGAAATTACGAGACACGATCCCCGTTCCGAGTTCCGGGCCGGTGGCAACGCGGGGAACGGATGGGTGTAGGGGACGGGGGCCCCCTCGCCTTTTTCCATACAGTCCTATGGAATTATAGTTTCGTTGGTCAGAATTATGGTCGCGCCCTGCGCCCATGACCGGGT
>NJRL01000646.1:27754-60170 GCA_003063815.1 Aphaenogaster rudis | reverse complement strand
TCTCTCTCTCTCTCTCTCTCTCTCTCTCTCTCTCTCTTTTTTCCATCACGCGCTCCGTTTCTTATTTTCCTTTCCACGTCCCTTTTTTAGATTCTCAACAGTCCTTAATACGCCCTACCCTCACTCGTCCATTCCCTCGGACGAGAGGGCGTCTGAGTGAGAGTGCCTCTCCAACGAAGGGAATTACAGTTGAAAAAAAAGCATGGAAAAAAATGCGGTCCTCCGCCGCAGGAAAAACTGCTCCCTCTCGGATCTCGATGATATACACGGTCTAGACCGGAATGACTTGGCGTCGCGACGCCGCGTACGGTTTCTTTTTGCGAGCATGATTTAGATGATAAATCGTTTACCGATGTTGAAATCGTGCACGGAACACTCGCGCGGTGAAGGCTAAAACTGGTTACCGATATGCATTACCGATGAATAAGGAATCCGATTCTCGTGGAGATCAATTCGAAATTGAATAAATGATAGCTTTGATTACAGTCCGAAGCAGTTGCGAACGCGATATGACAAATTTTGCGAGCGGTATCTAAGAAATACGCGATAGATATCGATCTCACGTTGTATAGGAGCTTGATCTTTCTCGCGTTTTTTTGCGTACTTTCTTTGCATTGTTAAGATAAGCGTAATGCGATCGTGATAGAGAAAACATTACACATCCGAGCATTCCAGGTTTGCTGCGTCGTTCTCTTGACACAGGTGCGCCTAATTCGGGCTTGTCTTCGGCTATTGATCAAATTGTGCAATCGTCTTTAATGGAACTTTTTACTATTGCTTAATAAAGTATTTTTAACTCCGCAGTCATGTATAAATATTGAGATTAATCCCACGTGTCTACGGTATCGAAAGACGAATTTAACGGTACAGTTTCCAATTCTCCGTATCTTAGCGTTTCGAGAAGAGTTTGCGAAATCTTTCGTTTGCAACGTATTGCATTTCTTTCTGCATTTTAGTCTCTTATTCTGTGAGAAGTCCGAAAGGTCGATCCGAATCGACCAAAAGAGTCCTACTCACAGTACCATTGTTTCAAATAAGCTTATTATTGTTGTTCGCGGGTAAAACAACAAGGTTACCAACCGGTCGAAAACCGGTTGTGCGTGTTTTTTTAAAAGCCATAATCCTAGGTGGAAGGACCTGTCCGGGACAGCGTCCCGTCGCACGAATTTGTGGACGAATGAACGAAATCCCTGACTCCCCGCGGCTAGCTCACCCCCCGTGACTATTGTTTCCGATTCCGATGTGGTGCGGCATTGCCATCGTTCTCTACCTGTTTCATAAAAATCATCCGCTCTATCCCGGATTTGCCCAGATGTGCCACCCCGGCGAAGTGGACCTCACGGTTTTCCCATCAGCGAGACGGGTTCCAACAGCGAGGCCGACCTTCCGAGGATTTCCGGTTTCGTAAACAGGATTATATTTCGAGAAATTTATTATCATCTCAGGACAGATCATTAAAAATAACGTTAACCGAAGGATAGGAGAAATAACATCACGGTCGTTTCAAGAGTTAGCTGCCGCTATCGCGTTATCAAACGTCGCGGCTCTATATAACGTATGAACTTCCGTTTTACTTGCGCCGCAATATAACGATGAATTCTCGAATCTAATATCGACGCTTTTGCATTTAAATGTAACTTTTGGCTCCGCTGTTATCGATCCCAATTTCGAGCGTGTTGTTTACGCGTTTGTTTGCGATTGCTCGTATTTATATTAATATTGGCAGGAGAGCATAGTATTTGCTTATGCGTACGCGTTCCTGCACGCAGCCACGTACGCACATGCACATCTTTCCGTGCGCGCGCGCGCGCGCGTGTGTGCACGCGACGGCAATGTGAAACGATGACGGTGCGCATGTGCGCGTGCATTCACGCATATATGCGTGCTAACGGCGTTTACGCATGCGCATACGTCGTCTCCGTAGCAGCTGTCCGCCAGGTGCGTGGCACCGTCGACCAATCGGAGGCCTCCCCTTGACCGGGGGGTGCTCAACCTTCGGCGTCCTCAATTACCTGCGTCCTATCCTGCAGGGATATAACCTGCCGAGGAGGCATTGTCCATCGGAATAAATCCACCCTCGCGAAATATCCGTTCGTGTGTGAAGAAATAAAAAGGGCTTCGTCGATGTACGATGCGAGATTTTTATTTATAAACGCGTACCGCGGGACGTTGACGTGTAACGGGAGTAAGCAGAAGTGTTGCTCTTTGTCACGAGCGCGATGCGATTTTGTTTGCAAAATGCAAACTTGAGGACTGCAGGTGTCGAGAATTAAAACATCTTTTCAGTGTATTTATTAATAATAAATGATGTATTTAGTTAGTATTTTGCAGAAAACATTCGCAAAATTTAAGATACTGATATTTTATAATATTAAAATCAATTATTACTGTATATAATACAGCCATCAATGAATAAAATTTATTAAGGTCTTTAAGTAACAAAAGTTACCGCAATCACACATTAGATTTGATGTTCTCTACCTAATTATTAACACAAAACGACTATGGTGGACAGCGAGTCGCGCGCGCATTATTTATTAAATTAATAAGACGTCGGATTGTCGATTTCTCTAATAATTATCGCCGTTGCATATGCAGCAGAACCATCGATTCCGCGTCGCGGCGCTTCTCTCGGCGCCGTTCCCTGCCTCAATTCCCGGCACCGCGCGGCGCAAAGTGTTACCGTTAAATAACAGCAATAGCCGCAAATTGCTGGCATTAGACGGCCGATCCATCGTGCTCGGGGAGAGCGCGTAATACTCTCGCACGCGTCTATGCACCGGCGCAGTTGCAGCGGGTTGCAGCGGCTGCTGCTGCCGTCGCTGCTGCTGCTGTTGGGCACTTTTGTTCCGATCGCTCGCGGCGTTTTCTCTCCTCTCTCTCCCTTTCGGGCGTTGCACGCGATCGGAATCCGCAGCTGTACGAAAAGTCATTTTCGTGCCTCGCGCGGACGGCCGTTCACGTGGCCGCTTGCGAAAGCCAACCCGGCGCGGGTGGGTGCGCGCGTTACCGGATCGCAAAGTTTGAGAAATCGGGATACGCATACGGGAGCGAGCCGTTAAAGGAGATCGACGCACTCCGCCTAACTCCATCCGTGGCGAATTGTCCCGCTCGCCGTGACAATGCCCGCGCGCCGCGGCGTCCGCCCTCCCCCTTGTCGGCGGGGCTATAAAAGTGAAATAGAAACTGGCGATACCATCGGGCTGGCGAGGTTCTATCGTACCGACGCCACGTCGCGGGTAGTAACGAGCCGCGATTTATTAGCGCGCGATCGCTCGCATCGACGACGTTGCGTCACGTTCGTCGACGATTCGAGATTGTCGCATCGGACGGTGACTTTGATCGATATGACGCTGAATCGCGTCGGTAAATCGGACAATTTGCCATACGGAATTTGAGGAAACGTATTCCGTCGGCGAAAATATGGCGACGAGACAGGCCGATGCGGAAAGTAAAGTAAAATGACGATCTACTTTGTACTCTAATACATAGGACAAAAGATATTTAACAAACGTTTGTATAATTAACGTTTGTATAATTAACGTTTGTATAATTTTATATAATTACTATCTATCGTAATACGTTTAATCGCTTTAAAATTCTACATAAAATATTTCGTACTCCGTTGTCTATGTAACAGTCACGTAACTGTCTTATTTTTCTATAAAGCGATTAAACGTATTACGATAGATAGTAATTATATAAAATTGGAAATAATTATGTTAAAATGATAGAGATAGCGGAAGGGAAATAATGCATTAGATAATATTAGCGAGAAAAGAATTGAAATATAAAACAGTTACGTGACTGTTACTTTTTATGATATAAACAACAGAGTACATAATATTTTATTTAGAATTTCAAGGCGGTTAAACGTATTACGATAGTAGTTAAAATAGGAAATAATTATGTTAAAATGATAGAGAGCGGGAGGGAGATAATGCATTAGATAAAGGAAGCGAGTGCTGTCTCGCGTTTGTTTGATAATTCAGCGGGAGTTTGCCGTTTAGGGAAAACGTCGGCTCCTTTGAAACGCCCGCGCAAGATCGCCGGTGATTTGCCGCGGAAACGTCGCGGTGGAAATGTCACGCACGTGCATCGTGCGGTATATCCAGTTTAGGCCACCGCCGCATGCGGAACGATTAATAGCCGACGGTGGAAAACACGGGAGAGAGAAAGGGGCCCCGGCAAACGCGGGGAAATGACATTTTCCTACGTCTACGCTGTTTAATGAAATGCAAGCTGTGAGAACGGGCGGATTGCGGAATCGCATCGCGATACGCACCGCGCTGTCCGCCGCGGTATTTAGCGCGGCCAGCTCGTTGCCTCACGTTGCGTATCGAATGCGGTAAATTGAACAATGTGCGCTCGAAGGGTTCGTTAGAGGCGCTGAAAATGTCATTAGGAGAAAGTCGAGTGGATAGCACGTTGTTGCTTGACCCGTGATCTCGATTAATGAAAAAATAAATAATATCCTGTGAACCGAATCGCTGAACCGTTCGGCACGTATGTGTGTTTCCTGAGCGTCCGCACACGGAAAGAACGGTTTTGCTGAAATATTAAAAAATTTGGCCAGATACAGATCTGAAAAATAATTTTGTTGGATCATCAAAATTATTATGTAGGACGCCTAAAATAGTTGCTAAAATATCAAAACTTTTTGCAGCATTATCATTATGTTGGAGTGTCCTACATAATTATTTTGATGATCCAACAAAATTATTTTTCAGATCTGTATCTGGCCAAATTTTTTAATATTTCAGCAAAACCATTCTTTCCGTGCAGGATTTTTTCCAGGAGAGGGCGTGATTTTAAAATATTACTTCCAAGAATTAGAATACTTATAATTTATACACCTTTTGAAATTATAATCCTATGGATTATATAGGGCACACGGAGAAAATTTTATATTAAAAATTGCTATGTATGGCAGTAGCCGTGGACCATTGCTGGAATTAAAAAAATTTTTACTATGTTTTCGCAAATGAGTTTAATAATTATTAATATAATAACATAGTAAAAATTTTTATAATTCCAGCAATGGTCTACGGCCTGTCTCTTATACACATCTAGATGTGTATAAGAGACAGGTATAGCAGTAGCCGTGGACCATTGCTGGAATTAAAAAAATTTTTACTATGTTTTCGCAAATGAGTTTAATAATTATTAATATAATAACATAGTAAAAATTTTTATAATTCCAGCAATGGTCTACGGCTACTGCCATACATAGTAATTTTTAATATAAAAATGTTCTCCGTGCAGAGATCGGCAAGGTTAGCACAACTTTGTCTTTCTTTTATAAAAAGAGAGATTCAAATGCCCCCTCTTGCCCCCCCCCCTCCTGCGGACGCCCATGTTCCTGAGGCTCTGCGATCTTAATTTTGGTGTCAGAGCCTTTAACTAGTTAACGCGGTCAATTTCTCGTCCTGAAATATGTTCATCGGCAACCTTCGTCTCCAGGATCGTTGAAATGAAAGGACTGTTCATCTCGTCGGAGTAGTTTGATATTCCGAATACCCGCACGTCGAAATTTCGAAAGCTACAACGAGATTTCGATTAGGAGTGCGTTATTGCTTTATGCAGACGCCGTTTTCGGCGTAATCGGCGCAATTCGCATCTCCCTGCGATTTGCACCGTGAAATCGCTCGGTTTGCTATCAAACGATCAAAACGTTTCGCGCATCGTTGACCATAGCCAGGGAGATTAATGACAAGCTTTGATGCGTACCAGCAATTATTAATTACTCGCATTACGCGACGCCGCCGGACTCGACGTACGCACCGTATGATGCTCAATCGCGTTAACTGTTAGCCTTAATGCACCAGGAAATGAACTTGCCTTCGGTGATCACGTGGTATCCGTTCGACGGCCCCGTAATCGACTATTCGATGATATCTGTATCGCGTACGGAAGAGAGAGAGAGAGGGAAGATACGTATGAAGCGTACAAGATATATATATTTCGATGCTTTATTAATCGAGATATTTATAGCTAAACTATTATTGAGTTATTAGAGATCGCAGTGGAAAATGGATAATGTAGAATTCATATGCTACTAAGCTACTTAATATCTTGATTCCATCGGTTTTGTTCATTTAATTTTTTAATTAAATCATTTAATTTTTTATCCTTCGTACCTCATTATTTATTTTTCATGCTTTGCCAACGAAAAAACGATTCGTTTACTTTGAATTTCCGGTTGTCATAGCATCCGCATAAAATATAAATGCGTACTGTTGTCTATTACGACACGAGAGAACGTTAACGTTGGGATTTATTCGATTCCCAATTGGCTGTAGGATTACGTAAATAAGTGACGACAAACTGTCACTCAAGGTGCACCGGTCGTTGTTGTTGGAAATTAATTCGCGCATTTCGCGCATTGTGCCACCCTTTCATCCGAGTTATGGAGACCGATCCGCGCAACCGAATGCCGGGATTATTCAGCAGGCCGCCATTTAATCGGGCCTCCTTAATTAGCGTCCAATTATTTTATCCGCGGCTACTGGTATACCTACTGTTAGAACACCACCGGTCCGTGAGCACTTCGGGCGGAATCGGCCGATGAATTATTTATCGCACGTTAGACGGGTCAAGGGTACTTTACCGAGTCTACTTCGTGCCAAAAGCCATTAGCTGGAGATGATTGTGGTAATTTCTCTCCTTGGCTTGCATCTTTTTTCCGATCACGCGTTTCCTTCACATTTTCGCTTTTTCCTTCCTATGGAGAAAAAATTTCCCAATCTGTCGAGATCGATCTTTCGGAAGCTTCCAGTATTGCTTTCTTATTCCATGACGGTACGTGCCACTAGGCGAAATAGTGTTAGTGACGACAAAATTTTAATTTCTAGTAATTCTATTAGTTCTAAACAGAGGTCTAAAATAACATTTATTTTAAACATTTTTTGGAAAAAAGTCATTGAGTAAAAATTAATTTTTATTTAAATAGAAGCCAGTTATCAATAAATCTCAAAGAAATTTCTCAAAAAATGAAATGATTAAAAAATATTAATTTTTAATTGTTCTGATTACGAATAACCATTATACATGATAAAACATTTTTTGATTACCAGTAATCATTATCGATGATATTTAATTTTGGTTACCAGTAACCAGTATAAATGATCGGAATTTTTTTTTGTTACCAGTAACCATTAACAATGACCCGAATTTAATTTTGGTTACCGATAACCAATATTGACGGAAAAAATTTTTTCTGGTTACATTATAGGTACTGGATATTATAATAACAATTGACAATAATCGAATGTAACCAGAAAAAATTTTTTCCGTCGATATTAGTTATCGGTAACCAAAATTAAATTCGGGTCATTGTTAATGGATACTGGTAACCAAAAAAAATTCCGGTCATTTATACTGGTTACTGGTAACCATAATTAAATATCCGTCATCGATAATGATTACTGGTAATCAGAAAATGTTTAATCATGTATAATGGTTGTTCGTAACCAAAATTTTTTTATTAAAGATATTAACTTTTATACCATAACTTTTAAAATTTGTCTTATAACAGTTATGATGTCTGGTTCTAAACTACATTGTCAATTTTACTTAAAATGCGAAAAATAACTTGAACGATCGCCCACATATATCACCGCTAGTCAGTTTTAAAACGTAAACGCGATTAACTTCGATTAGTTTCAGCATTCACCACTCGCATTTTCTGCTCCCTTTTGTAAGACAACCGAGTACAAATGGAAACGTTTTTCTTATCTTAACCGGGCCGGTCCGTTGCTTAAAACGTCGTTTCCCGTCCGACACGTTTCGAGGTCGGAATCGATAAGAGAATCCTTTCTCCGGTCGTACGTGGAATCCCATCAGGATTTCAGCTTGGTGTCTATATACCCGGTGTCCTTAGGGGATTCGTAAGTACGAATGGACGACGATGCCAAGGAGAATCGTTCGGGGCCGCCCCGAGGGGGTTGGCACTGACTACTTGACTGACAACCAATTATACGAGCGAGTTGGTCAGACGCCGTTTATATCGAACGAAAATCTCCGGATCTCCTTGGCTTAATCTCGACGAGGGGCTAGGGAGGATGTCTTAAGGAGGATTATGCGCCGAATGGAAGAAGGACTGTCACGGTTGCACGCGAAACACGGAGATTTGCGTGGAAAAGTATCAGGCGATACTTATTGATCTGAACCGCTTGTTTACGCAAGACGGGATTAGATCGCGCCAACGAGGGTAACTTTGCGTCAGATCGGAAATAAGAAGTCACCCGATAGTCGATAGAATTAATCATCGAACAATGGGAATATTGCGAACGTCGAAACCGGAGCTAGCGAGTTACTTCGTTAAATGATACCGTTACGATCCTTTATTCATTATAGCGGAATCCAGAAGCGTCTTATCATATTTAGTACATTCTTTCGGTAAGGCGGTTTCAATCAAGTGGCTGAACTACTTAAATCGGAGCGCGTTTTGTACGCGCGGATATCGGCCGGCTTTTAATGCATCGGCTTATCGCGAAAAAAAGTCCCGGGGCTCGAGGGAACTGTGTTATCGAATGCTTTTACGTTATAGGATAGGCGTGAACAACATGAGGCAGTAATTAGCGGCGCGGCAACTCGGGCGGTATCGTCGCTTCCAAGAAACGCGCCCCCGTCATTTTTTTCGGCGGCGCGCTTCTCTGCGCTTTGCTACACTTTGCCTTCGTCTATCTCCTTCGTCGGTGGATTTAGAATCGCTGTAGGAGATCGGGACGAGGACGGAGATGGGTGGAGCGAGAAAGATAGAGGGGACAAGAGAGAGACGAGATAACCCCGGGGTGCAGCGAGATAAAAGCTGCCTGCCGTTTATTTTAATGAAAGCGGCTGATAATCACGGGTCACCGAGGAGCGCCATGTTGTCTGCTTGCTTATCGCACTTTTCGTTGCTTGATTGACGCGCGACAGGAAGAAGTCGGCAAACGATGATACCAAATCCGTACTCTTGTCACGCTTCGAGCTCTCTTTCTTTTTTTTTGTCTCTCTCGCGTCTCGCTTCTAAGTCTTCTCGTCGCTCATCGTCCGAGAGCGAGGGTTCGGGATCGGCAAAAATTCGATATCAGAACGCAGGAAAATGCATCGCGATAAATTCGAGCGGGGGAACGGCACGAAATCGCATAATCAATTTTCGCGACGGCTTTCCGCCGCGTGATTTTACCGAGCCGAGCGTGGCTCAAAAATTCATCTCGTTTAATGGAACGAAAATTTCGACACGTTTGCCATGCCGGCGCCGGCGGACAGCGGAATTATTACATAATTGTGATTCGCACCGGACGTGGAAAATTAAAGTGGAGTATCGCGAAAATAAAGCGGACACGAGTCGGCGGGTCAGGTCCGGGCCCGAAGTGCCTAATAACGAGGCGGTCACTCGTCCCGGGAAATCGCTCGTAATTCTCGTATCGGTGCAAACATCATTTTTGCACCCTGGGGGCCGCGCGAGAGAGCGGGTTCTCAACTCTCGCTCGTCCGCTCCCTCCCCCCCTTTCCCCCCTTCCTCCCCTCCGCAAAAGCGCGCTGCGATAATAATCGTCCGCGCGAATAACAATTTTTCGCCGCAGTTTCCACCCTCGAGCGCGCGTGTACGACGGCTCTAAAAAATGGTACAAAAATCGTCGAAAAAGAGTCGATACCAAAAATCCTACCGCTCGCAGGCGAGCTTTCCGCACCGCGCCACCGCGCCACGCAAAAAGCGTCGAGAGCATCGCGCCGACATGTTCGCGAGAGGATTTATCGTGCATTATTATTACCCGCGAAGAGCAATTATGTGATTCGAATCAACGCGAATTTTTCCACGCTGTTTGCGTTAGATCGTCACGGTCGACAGGACCTCGTACCCGACCGTTCCCCTCCGTCGTGACGATACTCACAATCGCGCGTTTTCGCCTCGGCGCGACTCTTGCATAGAATTACAGTCACTTTGTTCGCGGGCCAAACCTAATTGCAATTATTATCATCGCAGCGCGCCGTGGAATAAAGTGTAGGTTACCCTGCCGTGATCATCGTCATTATCTCTTTATCGTCTCTCGCATCACATTACCACTCTCGTTTACATCGTATGCATGCCTGTTGATTACTACGATCCGCGATAAGGATCGTTCTTATCGACTCCTCGTAAAAGGAATCCCGGGCCACACGATCGTATCCATTATGCAGATAGATAACGTTTCTACCTAGTGTTACGGGACTTTCAATTTCCCATAAAATTCCCAAGACTGCATTTATCTTCCCCGATCGAATATGCATATTGTTTTGCGCGTGTAAATTGAAACCGTAAAACACGGCATTTCCCTTTCTTTCGCATCGTTCTTACGCTCGAGCGTAATTATCTAAAGGAAAGTAAAATTATACCCTGCGGGATTAGTGCAAGAGGGGAGAATATTTCGAGTATTACTGTAGCTTCCCTATATAACAATAGATTCGCGTGTACGGTGCAGAATCGCTTTGTGATCGACTCTGTCGCCGAACGTGAATCGGCCTCTATATCGGCTGGTGGGTCCGCGCGGTGGAAAACCGTTGTCTCGAATTATACTCCGCACTGTACTCTTTCTCTCTCCTCTCCTCTATATTCCGCGATGCATTGCGACGGCCGACCGGGATTGCGACCCCGCGACACGCGCGATTTACATATTTCGGCGTGCGTTTGACCGATAATAATGTTTCACCCCGTTTTCAACGAATGGCTCCATTACCGTTGGCCGAGGCATCGTGGAGTTGACTTTCCGTTATTATGTGCTTTGAAAAATCAACCGCCCACGCACGTGAGAGCGTACGTGGCCGCGCGCGTATCGTCGTACACACAATGCAAGCGTGCACGCACACGGAATCGTTTCTTTTGTGTCGCCCCGTGCACGCACGCACGCACGCACGCACCCACGTACGTACGCACGCGCGCGCGTACACGAGCGAGCGGTACGGTAAAATAGGGGACGACTGTAACTTTTCACAGAGGCGGCGAAGTCTGCGCGAGCCATTGATCATCGGTCCGCCGGGTATATACCGCGTTGAGGGGTGGTCGTCGGTCGCTCGGCTGAATTTTGGCTATTTTTCGGTGGTCTGATGTTTGTTAAAATGGATATTTTATTGTCGTTTGTGCCATCCACGGCCACTCCATTCTTCCGCTCGCCCGCGAAAGCATCGCGCGCGCTTTCGTTAAACGATAAATCAATACCATGCAAATCCCATAAAACGCTACCGCGCGCTTTCTCGGCCGGGTTTCATCGCGCGGCGCGCGCGGTTCCGCTCGCGCGAGTGAACGAGCGAGCCCCCGTAATTCGTTTAAAACGAAAGAAAAAGAACAATTTTTTTTCGACACATTTTGTCATCGATACATATTAACGCTTAGGATAATTTAATATGGACTTTTTTATATAGCAGCATTTACATGAAAATTGATAAATCAGATCACGTAGAATCGCTCTGTTTAAACTATTGTTTAATGTTTTAACGACGTACGTGCTGAGAAGGAAAGCTAAATTTTTATTTTCGACATAAGTATACATATATAAAGTATTTATTGCGTAGAATATAGCCGAGACAAACATAAAGAGTGACCGCAAAAATGCCCATAAATGTTCCCCAATTTTTTCGTACTCAAATTTGTGATCATGTTTAGCATCAAACGAAAGATTTTGTTAAGCTGATTACAAATATGTTGATGTCAAAGTGTACCTGCTTCCCGTTCCCGAGAAAATAGGCCCTAAAGGTCAGCAGACGGCCGTTAATCCTTAAAAAATGTTTGATTCAAAAGATTTTTCTCGGGAACGGGAAGGAGGTACACTTTGGCACCGACATATTTGTAAACAGCTTAACGAGATCTTTCATTTGATGCTAAACATGATCACAAATTCGAGTGTGAAAATTGGGGTGGGGAAATTGGGGAACATCTTGCGGTCACTCTTTTTTTTGAAATACACATTTATATCCTTACTTGGTCACATTATATTTCTAGCGCAAACTCTTAGGAAATTATTTAGTTTCAAGTTTCGAGGTCGAAAATGTTTCTCCGATCCGTAGGAAAAATCTAAAACACGATCGTAAAGAACAATATTAGCGAAGAAATGGAAGGAGCAACCGCGAGGCATTCTTCCTCGGCCTCTTAATAACCTCAGGGAGAGGAAATAAGGACGGAGGAAATAAGTTGAGGTGGCATATTCTCGCAGGGCGGGAAGAAACTTGGTCGGCTTTGGTTAAATATTTAAGTAACAGGGCATTTCACTCCCGAGAGTGGCGTCGTGAGACTGCCATCGGGAGGATCGTCGTCGAAGGGAACGAGACGACCGGCGACACCTCGGAGCGCCGCATCCCCTTATCTTTATCCGTAAGATATCTCGCGAAGACGACGAGGACGACGGCCCCGACGAGGTCCAATCGCGGTTTTATTGCCCCCTCTTGGCAGGCGGGTTTAAGTACGTTTCTATGTCCCGCGGAAATTCACGGTGCGAGAAAATGCCTTTTGAAAATTTCGACCTCTGTCATCGCCCCCTCCCACCTCCTCCTTCCTCTCCCTGCTTATCGGTTCTTTTGTTTCATCGCCCTCCGTGGTCCATTTTTCCTCTTGATTCCGGTCTTCCGGCGAGATGGTCGAGATTAATTCGCGCTTTGCCCGCATAATCTCGCTTTAATTAAACCAATTAGAAATTATAGAAATTGAGACGCGATAAATTACAGTCAGGAATTCACAACTTTGCAAAATAAGCTCTCATCGATTAAAACTTTCGCGATGAGTACATTCGTGATTAAAGCTGACTCGCGTTCGGAACAACGTGGGGGTTATTAATAGGTACGCTAATAACCGATAGGTATAACGGCATTTAAATTAACAAACGGCACTTTTATACACGCATGCGTTTAATCATATTAATAATTCAAAGTTACTGTACCGAAAGGTTGTGCCGGCTGTAAACGCTTGTAACTCGCCGTGTAATTCGCACTGCTATCGACACCCGTCCCACCGCGTGCGTGCATTACGCGGATAATTTACGGATTCGAAACGAGCCGTTAGGCGTTACCTTCAATTAAAAGCGCGTAATTCCGAGAGGCCGCGACGGGGCACTCGAGCGCGCCGAAACAGTTGTTGCTTCCCGATGTGCGAAGTGTCGTTGATGTTTCAAAAATGATACTCCACTCGATGCGATGGTGTATAATTGAAAAATCAGTGAAGCGCCCTCGACACCGTTGGCCGCGCCGCGCTCGTCGAAAAACGCACCCTCGCACGCGCGTGCACTCGTGCTCGAGTGCACTCGTTGGTCGATACCTCGAATTGTTTTTCTCTTCGAAAAGCTGTCCTCATAGCGCGTCCCCATATAATTTTTGACTCGTCCGTCCACCATCTTCCTCGCAACGGCGTTAAGCATGCTCCGTAATTAGCGCTAAACCAGACCGATTAATTCTCGGTTCCACGAGATAACGTTGATCGCGATAGACGAAATGCGTTAAACGCGGAGCTTTGAACGCGAGCCACGAAAAATCACGGAAGGCGAGGTCGGCGCGAGTAAAAGCGACCGAAAATACGAGGGAAAATAATAAAAAGAGATAAATAAATAAAATAAAAGGGACCTTTGTGTGCTCCTAGCAATTAATTATCCACTCTATATGCTAATCGCGCGTTCGTTCGTTTCGCAGAGGCGTGCCATTGTCTCCTGAAAAATTAGAAAGCCCATTTACGGCCTCCTATGCGGTCTCATTAATTTGCGAAAAAATTCGCGCGGTGCCCGCTGGAATAGGACCCCCCCTATGTAAATCGCGCGAGTGCTGCATCCGCACGATCCATAACGTGTCAAGGATGATCTACGCTCGTGTGTAAGTGCGCCGTGTCGAAAAGAAATTATTTACAGGTGTGTGCGTGTCGTGTTTATGCAAATAGCGGTGCCGGCGTGGCTCTCGTGGTCGGGACGCGAATGCTCGAACGGCGTTTCGCGGCTCTTGGCGTATTAACGAGCGGCATCGACATTCGTTAGCCGGCCGCTAAAATCGCAATATCATAATGCCCTCCGTTTTCGCTCGCGCGCGGGCGATCTTTTAAAAGCGCAAAGAGAGCGCTCTCCGCGTTCCGATACAGGCGCGACACCGCCTCGGGACAAATGCTCGGGCTATAAATCGCGCACCTCGCGATTGTTGTATTTCCCATTCGGTCGCGAACGGGGTTCCTCGAGCTATTTTGCGTTGTACCAGAAAGATTAAAAGTACGAAAAAATTTTCTAGTGAGCCTTTGCTTTTCTCCTCGTTTCGTAAAAGTGCACATCCGTCATCGGACCTGATTAATAATCATAAAGATTGGAAATGAAGAGCAATCATTTTTATTTAATTCGATATGCTTTGCCGCTCTCGCGGGCCGCTTAGGGCGCATTTAAATCTTTTCGAGCGTTCCAATTACAGGGCGCTTTGCGGCCGTACCGAGCCGGAGTTTCAACGTCGATGAATCCGGCGATCGATCGACGAATTCGATGATCGATCGTAATCCACTTTCCATCGGCGATAATAAATAATAAAAATAGAAGGCGTAAAAAAAAAGAAACGGCGAGTCACGCTCAGAGCGGTAATAATATTTCGGCGCGGCACCGTGCCCCGGATTGATCGGTCTGCACTTAACATTTGCGCAATTGCCGCAGGTGCGGCTACAATTTCACACGTCATTATTATTTGTTATCATTTAATTAATCGCCCGGGCAAGCATTTATTTATTTACGGTGCCGGAGCGCGCGCGTCGCATCGATCTCTCTCGCGTCGCGTTACACGAACATGCATATACTGAGAGCGAGAGTAGGAGAGAGGACGCACGGGCGAATTAGCACGGCCGCGTCGCGACCGCATTAATTATTAGTACATGCTGAAACAAAATTAGGCGCTGTCATAGGCGTAATTTAATCGCGTGCGGGAAACGGTGTAATAAAGTCGGGCGAATCGTGTCGATCGATCTCCCGCGGGGAACAATTACCGGAAAAATTCGCCCGCTCGTTTCGCATTTCCTTTCTCATTTCTGCTTTTCAAATGCAATCCCGATACACAGCCACCTGATTTATTATTGAAGATTGTTTTTGTCACTACCTCCATCTTTATTAATGCATCGCTGTGATTATTAGTCCTCGCGATATTGATCGCGCTATTACTTTTACTAGCCTGACGTTTGCCTAGCTAAAATATTTTTATAAATTTGTATTAAGTTCTCAGGAGACTTGTCACGCTTGGTATTTAAATGTGGTTTTTGTTCATCTTAAGACTGTTTGATTCTCCATTGACCAGAAAATATCTTTAAATAACGGATAAATCCCCGGAGAGGCGGACGAGAGCTCTTTCAATATTAAGGCGGCACAGCGGCGTTAAACGACTTCACCGTTAGTTTGAGCAACAACTTCCTCGTCTCGAGGGTTTTCATCGACGCCAACTCGATTCGATTTGAATTCTGAACTCCCGGTCTGGTACTTGCCGCGTTCGCTCGGCATTCCAGGATCGACCCTTCCGCTCGGCTCGGCTCGAGTATCGATGTGCGTACAAGGCGATACCGATGATGAGGGTACGTTGCACACGCGTGCGTGCGGATTTATACGCGTGTATACACGCAGTGTATCGCGGCCGGCGAGCGAGCGAGCGATTTATTACGTTTTTGCGGCGACCTCTCCGCGCAATACCTTCTCGCGTCGCGGTAATTGAATATCTGAAAATGTCAGGAAGCATATAAAGTCTTGCGGGGTCATTGCGTTCGCCAAGTGGAACGCCATTCATACGGGACGTCGCGTTTCGGCTCTATCACTCGTCCTCGTTCCCGATAATGCAGCATCGAGCGCGATGCTGTATTATTTCTTTTTTTACATCGGACGCGTCATTATTATCGTTCCGCGAGGTTGTCGCGCGCGAGAGGTGTTTTCCGCGTTTCTTCGCGCGCTAGGGAAAATAAGAAAAAGGGAGAGTAACGATCGAGCCGCGATCGAGGAAGAAATTCAAATTGCGATCCTCGGCCGATCCACGTACGCGGTGTGTGCCCGCTCATTGATCGACCGCGCGGATTCGAGAGCGTCCGGCGCACAAATCATCCTTCGATCGTCGGTCGGATGCACCTTCTCGGTGGAAGCAGAAATTGCCGACAATAAATAATAAACCGAGCCGTGTAATTTGAGGTAACGGGTTTTCTCGCTCCCCCTTCTCCTCCGCCGCTCTCCTTCGCCGTTTTTCTCTCTTTGCTCTCCTCGCCGCTCGCCACGCATACACGTGGACGACATGTTGTTCGTGGCGCTTCGCGGGGAGACGCGTGCTCGACACGCACAGGTGCAAGCCGAGATTACACGCTTCTCTGTGTAAACCATGCCAGAAGAAATATTCTCGCGTTGCAGAAAAAGTTGGCCGCGGAATTGAGCTGAAGAAAAGCATCTTAATCTGACCGTAAATATTTTCGCTTTTCAAAAGATCGCCAGATCGTATACGAGATACGAGATATATCGCATTGTGCAATTAATAGATTTCACAGAAAGTTAGCAAAACTATGAAGATACTATGAAGGATGTTAGAAAGCGCGGACTAAAAAGTAGGATCGTTTCAATATGAACTCCTCGACGAAACTCTCGAACAATTTTTGTATTTTTGTTTCACACATAAAACCGCGTTATCACCTATTTGTATTTTATAACGTGATCGCTCGTAAAATAATGATAAAATTATCTGGAATGATCGCGGATATAAAATTACCGCGCGCCATAGCGCGGCTAATTACCGCTGTGATCTATATTCCGGCAAACGATACGAGCGCCGTACAGCGTGCCGTAACTCTCTCTCGCGTGCGCGCGTTATCCAATAATGCTTATTAACCGTAAAATTGTTCGCGTCGTTTTAAACTGTACCACGCTATCGTGGCCGCGAGATTTCTCTTCGGTCCATCGTAACGCGAGCGATGCGAGCAAGCCTAACGCGCTTCTTCTGCATACCGTTCGGCGCGTAAACGCTTCTGCGAGCTCGATCGCCTACTCGCGAAAAGTGTGCGCGAATACGCAGCCGCTATCCAAGTTCGCTGTCGAGGGTCAAAAGATGGCAAGGAGTACTGAGCCGTAAGATATTTATCTCGTGCCCGCACGCGCCTCGTAAATTCGCGCGTCGCTGAACTTTTATACTTCGCCTTTAATACACTTTACGCTCTACGCCGACGGCCTCGCCTCACCTTACCTTATCCTTGCCTCGCCTTATCTCGGCGATTGGAACCGGTATAATTCCGAGGAAGACCGATTTTCGACGCTATTTACGCGGAATAATGCATTTCACGCCGATCGCGCCATGTTTCCGTTACCGCGAATAAATATAGCGTTTATTTATGGGTCTCAATAGCATTTAAATCTGGATTCACTGAAATTATGCCGGAATGAATTTTGCTGTCGAACATAAATTTATATTAACGCGAACTTTATCACGTCGCGTTTATATTTCGACGATTATATGGGTTTATAAGGATTTAAACGTTAATAGGTTTCTCAAATGTTTTGAGAATATAACTCGGTGAATTTTTGCGAACAAAAGAATCACTTTTTGGTTGAACGTGTCGCTTTTTCGGTGATTATCAGAGCGACGTTCTTTAATATGCACGCGTTTGCCGCAATTGTTGTCATCGTTCTGGGCGTTATTGTTCACCGCGCGGGCGAGTTTCTTCGTCGAAAAAGCGTCTTGCGCGCTCGACGATAGCGAAATAGCCATTAATTACCGAGAGTCGGCACTGGCCTCCTAATTAGCTGGAAAACCCGGTTTTGCTTTCGTCGTCCCCCCGTTCCCCGTAATCCGCGAGTGCACCACCCTTTTCTTCGGCGTTTCCTCGAACTTGTTAATTTATGAATGAGCGAGCTGCGAGTTAACGAGCAACGAAAATAAAAGTTGCGCGCGGCGAGTGAAGTATAGTTGCACCAGACACATTTTAATCTCGCGCTCCTCCGTGTCTTCTTCCACCTTTTCTTCGATTTCTTCTCCGTCCGCGAGGTCACATCGCGAACGAGGAAACATCTTTCATATTTTTTGCAATTGTATTTTCCGAAATGTCTTCGCGCTCCGGCAAACATACGCGACAGCATTTTTCACGGGGGAACTATACATCATTTTTACTGAAGGGTTATTTATTACATACTTGGTCACTTTCTTAGATGCGAGTACTATTCGTATCGAGCGGAAAAATACAACAGAAATAAGAACGATCGGCGCCAAAAAGGATTGTCAGATAACAATGTAACGGTGGGGCGAGTAAGGCAATTTCCGACACCGTGTATAATGCTCGGGGGTGCGGTGCGTCGTGGTGATCGGCTTTGTGTCCCGTTCCCCTCTCGAAGGAAAAGCTTTTTTTCGCGCTCCTTCTACTACCCTCTCCACCCGCCTCATCCTGTTTCAATCTAAATCCGCTTCGACGCGTATAATTCTATCGACCGATCAAATAATTGAAACGCTTTAATTCTCGGTATGCACCCCCGCGTTACTAGCTCTCTCTCTGCGCCCCGCGGTCTCTCCATTATCCATCCTATACGTCGAGGGGCGGTACCAATATCCGTAGTCTTTCAAGGTTGAGGGCAGACGACGAGGCCTGTCATTATTGCTAAACTTTTCAAATTGGAATTTTAACGAGGATAAAATGATAATAATTATTTTCTTATTGTAGCGCTGAAAAAGAAAATATCGCAATTCACTTAGCAAGAGATAAATCTGACCATGAAATGAATTAATTTCACTTCCTGGTCAGATTTATAATTAATCAACTCACAAACACTTGCTTAAAGTATTTTGTTATCATGCGAGAGCAAGTGCATACATTTACTGGATAAAATGAGGATGTTAATGCGCGCGTGAGAGGAAAGTAGAATTCCCGGATATGTCGGATTGATCGTTCTGTTTTCAATTAACATCTCCACGTTGTCGACTACGCGGGAAAGATCGACGAGAAAGGAACTGCGAGGCCACGTCGCTCCGGCGAAAGAAAGCCGGACGAGGAGGTTGAAAAGCGGGGGGGAGACGCGGTAATGACGCGTATTTCAATCCCGAGGGCGCCGTGGCCCCTCGGCAGAGGCGGCAGTTTTCGGGGGCGAACCTACCCCCTGCCCGTATCCACGGAGTATACAGTACATCGAGCGTGTAACGTCCCACTGTCAGCCGACCCTACCGGCCTCCACACACGCGTGCACATACGCACACGCACGCGTACACACGCGCGATACGTTTACACGCGCGTGGAACACGCGCTCGCCCCGAGTGGGGGTCTGCCCTATGATTTGTAGCAGCGCTATAATGCCTCTAGCCCGGCACCCTCTGCTTCACCCTCTCTTGTTCCCCCTCCCTCCCCCTCTTTCTGCTCCCGTCGTAACGCTTCCCACCCTCATCCTCCACGAACACGCTAGTAGAACGGAATACACGCGCAGCTTTGCCACCCCTCGCGCGTGTAGCGACATGTAGAAACGGTTGCCGTTTCGAGAGTCCGGCTTCGAAGCCAAGCGCGAGAGATATCCCCGGCTTCTCGTCCACGCATTTGACGCTCCGATATCGGGGGAAACTTTCAAGTCGGAGTGTACCTACGACCCACATTTCTCTCTCTTGTTATTCGAAATATTAATTAATTTTAATTAATTATTGTAATCATTAAAACTTTCGTGCGTTTTATTGAGCGGGCAGCTTTCGATGTATGGACTTGTTCAATTAAAATTTACGCATTAGCGTGTGTCATGATTTAAAGTACAATATTACAGTTTGGCACAGTGACAACAAAAAAAAGCGGTGATCTGTGCTGGAGCGATATTCATTAAAATTGCAAAGTGCCCGCCGAGAATCGGAGTTTGGATCGCGGTCGCGATACACGCGAATCCATCGCTATTCGAACGAGCTCGTTCGGTGACATTATCGCCGACGCTCGTCCGGATGAAGAACGGAACGATGACACGCGACCGTTGCGATTTAATCAACGTGGAAAATTAACTGGTTGCATAATCCGAAATGCATAGCCGTTTTCGAGCGCGCACCATTATCAGCGCGCTTGTGCGCTATGATTGCGCGACGATTCGTCCAGATTTGACGCTGATTATTTTACGCGCGAGAATTCGCGAGGTCGTTATCTTAGCCGAATGACGAATTCATGGCCTCTCTCTCTCTCTCTCTCGGCGTGATATTTAAATTCCCGATGATTTAATCGAGCCGGCCGCGCTCGCGGTAATTATTCCGCCGATGAATTTAATCGGCCGCTATCTCGCTGTTGCGCGATTAATAACGGAAAAACGTGTCTCACGCGCTGCGAATCTCGCGCATAAAATTAGTACAAATCAGGATCTGCATACCTCGGTATTTAACGGGAAAAGAGAGAGATTAACGATGACCATCGCGATTATAATAAAAATCAAATTTGACGTGAATAATCAGGGGACGTTTTTCGCAAGATTTATTTTGACGACTAACGCGATCATCGCCGGATTGCAGTTGAGGAATGAAAATGGAATGCGGACGATATTCGATTCGTAAAATCCTCCGGATGCCGGCGTTTAGGTTGTAAATGTAACGCGAGCCAGGAACTCGAGGTCTTCGACAGTTTGATCCGTACGACAAACGCACGACGGCGAGGTTTCCGTTTATTGGTACACCCGACATACGGAGCCGTAAAACTCCCGAAGATCAACAAGGAGACGAATTTATGGCAGTTTCGTAGCACGACTGCCGCGAAGAGGAGAGAAGGAAAGGAGGGCGAGGGTGAGAGTGTGAGGTTGGTCGGAGAACGTTTGTGAGAGAAGTTTTAGCCATATTGAAGAAGGCCAAAGTCGCCGACTATCGGGTGTCTCAGAATTGACTAGGTTCCTGAAACGAGAATAAAATTATTGAATTTAACAGAAGCCGATTAAGTTAAGGTCGAAATAGGAAGATAGGAAAGGCTGAAAGTTTTTTTATTAATTAAACTGACATCTTTTAAGTGCTTTGCAATTGCTAGAATAATTGAGCAGTTTATCGCGAAATATCTGCACGTATATCATAGGGCGGAAATTATTTCCGACGGAATTTTTTACGATACATCCATTTGCCGTGAATATCGCGGAAATCGAGTTAGGATGAAACGCCCTATAGAGGGAGAGAAAGAGAGCAAGAGAGACGGCGAGGGTGAGTTAAATCGCGAAATGAAGATGGCTTTACTGTTGTTAAGCGAACAACGGAACGAAAGAACCCGATGGTTGCCGAGTAAAAAGGAGACGAATGATACGGTGATATAGTTACGGGACAAAGATGGCCATAATTCGACGGTACGCTCGTCAGTGTCTCTCAGTTTGTGACAAATTTTCTTATACTACTGACCGGCTTACCGAATATATTTCACGTGATATTTTGCTCGAGAAGAATAGCTAATAATCATTATATCTATAATTATTTTTTTCGTCTACATATTTATTCGAAATAAAATTATTTCATCGTAGCCATAAGGGACAAGTATTACTTTTTTATAAGGGTGCAAATATTAGTTTATTTTATGATATATTTTTCTTGCACCCAATACACTTAATATAGTTATAGTATGATTTAATATAATTTAATTCTTTTCGATTACAATTTAATGGATTCTTCGGAGGAAAGATATTTTACGTCAATTTTCGAAAGTGTGCAAGATGCATTGAGTGTCGCTGAGTATCGTGGCGGGCTTCTGGATTTAAAGGGATTCTCCTCCTTTTCTTACTTCTCTTCCTCTTCTCTTCCTCGACGAATAGCTACGTACTTTACCAACCGACCGACCGAGCGAGCCGAGTTATTAAATTTTTAATGTGTCTAAGTTGGTACAGTCTCCCTCTTCACCCTCTTTCATCCTCGTTTCTCTCTCCAGCGACTCGACCGGGCAATTCAACCCCACTGGCTGAGCGAGAACGAGTATCGGAGAGTCACGGGGGAGACAAGGGGGATAGAACGAAACGAGAAACAAGGAAGGGTGAGCGAGAAAGGGAAGTCCAGAGAGGGATCTGTGTGTTGTCTGTCGCAATAAATTTATGAATTGTTCCGAATTACACGGAAGCTCTCGGCCAATCGAGTTAACGCACGTCGCGTTGGGGGTGAGCTCGAATTTTTTTTCAGTCTCTGAATTTGTCGGGTCATTCGATACCATCTAAATTAACGGCCGCAATTGAAGTTCAAACACATTTTGGGTATCGATGGGAGCTTGCCGATTCAAGCGACGTAAAGTGGAGGTGTACACGGAGAAAATTTTATATTAAAAATTACTATGTATGGTAGTAGCCGTGGACCATTGTTGGAATTATAAAAATTTTTACTATGTTATTATATTAATAATTATTAAACTCTTTTGTGAAAACATAGTAAAAATTTTTATAATTCTAGCATGGTCCACGGCTACTGCCATACATAGTCATTTTTAATATAAAATTTTCTCCGTGTATCCTATAGAGATATTTACATCGTGTCTCGTTTAAGATTGGCGTGTTATGCTTAAATTTTTCTTTTAAAAACAATAGGGATATGTTACCCCCGTATCAAACTTGTTCGCGTAACTGGATAGACACAAGATATCCACCTGATGACTGCGCGTTCGCGTTAAACACTTGATGTTGGTGTCAAGTGACGGCTGTCAAGGATTGTTTGCGTGTCATCTACGTAGAACCCGCGAACACCTTACCGCCACAAGCCACGATCGTCTCGATGATAAATCGATAGGAACGCGCGTGCCTCCCGGCACATTGAATAATAGCTTCCGGATGTTTTGGAAATTCTAATCGTCTCCGATACTAAATTATTCGCCGGAATAGAAGGTTGGGTTATCGATTATTTAAGGATTCTTGCCGTAAATTGACGTGAAGTCATTTCTTGAAGTTACTACGTACTCTGTCAATTCGGATAATTGGCATCATGATAACTCGTCCATTTAAATTACAAGTTAACCGTTCGATTTGTCAGGGACAAATTAAATTAGTTTTCATTTTCTAGATTCGAATTCGTTTTAATGCGCAGGAATAAGTGAGCGCAGGATAAATATGAGGTCATATCTAAAACAGACGGACTTACAAATTACGTACTTATCTCGCTCTCACACTGAACCCCTCGAGTCTCATCCGAGCTCGTACATCGCGATAACGAAAAAGCATGCGATAGAAGCGCGGCGGACCAAGGATGACGTCAGTCCGTCAGCAAGAGAGTCGTATATCTGCGGGCGAAACTTCACGGGAATGACACCGTCGCATCAGTTCGCGGAAGTCGTAGTGAGATTCGACGTTCGTCTATCTAAACGACACCGTCAGGATCCACCGTACGGGATTCATCCTCGCATTACTCGCATGCGTTTACGTTTCCTGACGGACGTGTCTTGGGAGCTCGAAGGAATCAACTGTCGCAATTTTAAGCGTTCCGCGCTTTTAACTTTTCACCAGGTATTTAATTACGAGCGCAAGCGGCGGCACTTAATTCAGGGGAGCGGGGCTGAATTTGAGGCTCGACGAGGGTGAGGTAAAACGGTGGCGACCACTGTTAAATAACAATTACAGCGACAACGGAGGGAAAGCAGCCGCCGAAATGTCCGTGTAACGTCAACCGGCGGTAATTTAACTGCCGCCTCCATAAACAATCGTAGCCGGGGCCATAATTATTATTGTGCAGCGAGCGCGGGCAGCAGGGACCACGAGCGACTGGAGCACATTGTATGCGCGCTGCGCGCAGCGACAGTTAAATCGCCATCGTTAAATGTCCGGCTTTACGAGTGTCGTTGAATCGACGTTCTGTTCGTTATCGCCGCAAACTGCCCTCGTCCTCCCATTCTCTCTGCCTCCACCTCCTCGTCCGCTCCGCGCGCTCCCCTTTTTCTTTTATTCTTTTCGTTATCGAAGTCAGCCGCGAGTACTTTTGCGTTGGAGACACCCGTTGCGTGGGAGACTTCCGGCCGTCGCTTTAAAGTGTCACGTCGCGGAAGTCCGCTGTGAACGCGTCTTAACTTACGATGGACGTCGCGATTCTTCGAAATCTGTCAGGTGAAATCTTTCTCGCCGAGATGTCAGGTGAAAATTTAAAAAGGATCGAAATTGATGCAACGCTAGTGTGTGTATATCTACACGGAGGAAATTTTATATTTAAAATTACTATGTACACTGCAAATCCAAGCGTGTTATTTTTACACGCATAAACATCTAAAAATGACACATTTGACTGAAGCTCTTTCTATATGTTTCTTGCCATTTTAGATTACGTCATTTAACACATTTAATCGTATTAAATTAAAAATTAATACGTTCAATCGTGTTAAATGACATGATTTAAAACGGCAAGAAATGTGTAAGAGGAGCTTCAGCTAAATAACACGCTTGGATTTGCAGTGTATGGCAATAACCGTGGACCATTGCTGGAATTATAAAAATTTTTACTATGTTATTATATTAATAATTATTAAACTCTTTTGTGAAAACATAGTAAAAATTTTTATAATTCCAGCAATGGTCCACGGCTACTGCCATACATAGAAATTTTTAATATAAAATTTTCTCAATGTATATGTGTATCCATATGTGTGCATGCGTGTGCGCGCGCGCGCGGTACACTTCAAAGATGTTCCACGCTTTTCACCAGATCTATACATATGCTTACATCGTGATACGACAGTAAAATATACAGAGACGGTTGTAGAGGCGCGGAGCTGTAGGCAGGATACGCAGAGGCAAATTGTGGCCTTACGAAATTTACATTAGCGACGGGAACGACCAATGTCCAGGGACAAGGCTCGACGTTTCCATTTCGACGGGACGAAGGTCCTGTACGCTTCTATACGCGTTGCGAAGAGAAAACAAACGCTTGTCCCCCTTCTGCTTCCCGAGTCGCGGGAATGACATTGATTGTTCTCGTTCCAGGGCGACGGTGTAAAAAGTACGTTCACGGCTCTTCCAAGTTCGGATTCGCGACGATTCTGCCTCTCGGCAGAAGTTGTTCGCCGTGTACCTAATGAATCTTTCAAAGTACGAAAGATGCTCGCGCTCTTTTTCCCTCGCGAATGCCATAAGGGGGTCGGCTCTCGAGAAGACAAAAATGGCCTGTCGCGTTGTCCTGTTTCGGAAAAAGACTTGTCGTGCGACGCAGTGGAGTTAAGGCTCATTTACACCGATCGATTTCTAAACAATGTCGCGCGTTATCGACTTTCGCACGAATTATAAAATAATTTAGATATTTGGTGAGAGAAATGTGGCAATGCCGTTCCAATGCTAGAATCAATACTTAAAATTTATTGATTTATGAGTTAATAATAATTATACTTCAATTTTATTAGAATTATTTTCTTACGTTTTATTTTACTAGAAAACCATTAATTACATTTTATTTCTTACAATCGATTGTAATCAACCGTAAAAAAATATCGGGACGATAATAAAGAATTGTTTCGTTTAAAGAAGTCTTTACTCGGACGAGTGTTGAACCATCGTACGTGCGAGTCACGTGGCCTTGGCGAAGGAAGGGCGATGCATTCTATTTCCCTCCTCTTTGTTAGTTCACGAAGAAGTCCCCCGATGTCCGTAGCGAAGTCCATTCTCCGGGGACTAACGCATCAATCGTCGAGTGGTCTTCGCGTAAATGGCTTCGCGCTGTCGTTTCCGGCCGCCGGAAGCAGCGTGAATGAATAATTGACACTGTCCGTGGCTAAATTAGCTTCGCGAATATGCCGCGTAATCTCTTTTGTCTCTCTATTCGCGTATTGTCTATTATTCTCACTGGAAGAAAAAATATTTCTCTCTAAGCGACAGATGATGATTTTTCTTTTGCTTACATTTACAATATCAATATTAATTAATAAAATGAGACCTAATTAAATTTTATCGCGGTCATCGCTGACTAATTTCTGTCTTCTTTGTTTCAGGTAAGTCCAGTATCGAGTGCAACAACGAAAGCCATGAGAACGCTCCCGTGCGAGAATCGTAAACGCCAACTGCACTCACGTGAGTCGTCCGCTCGGTTCCCAACACGTGGGTAGTCGCGATCGTAAGCACCGGGCGTGCTTAATTCATTCAACTTTCTAACCGCGCGCCTAACCCGACGGCGCTCGTCGTTTTCCACGCGGGCGCGGAAATATTTGTCATTCGTGTTTATGCCGCTTCTTTATACAGCTGTAATGCGCAGCCATTTTACGTGTTTACCTAGTCGGCCCATTAATCTTCGACCGCGCCTCGCGGAACGATCTGTAAATCTCGCCGGGAAATCGTAAGATTCCTCGGCGTCGTCGAGAAAGTCGCGGTGTTTTACAGGCGACCCCCCATATTTATGACGCGAGGTAATATGTAATATGCATACACGAATGTGCCGTGGATTTTACATACGCCGCGTAATGTGCGACATAACATAGTAAACAATTTTTAATATCGATCGCGACGGATATTACATAGAGCTCCACTGCTCTATGTCCGTTTTATGTTTTTCGTTATGACATAATTTTAATTCTAGATTTTCCCTAATTTCCTCACGACTAATTATAGGTAGCAGAAACCTATTAATCTTTCTTGCGAAAGCTTGTATCTCACTTTCCTTTTACGTACGGCGGCCGAATTAATTTCCGGGTCGGCAAAGTGCTCCGAATCGGTAATCTAACGGTACCGGGACGCTGTTAGAGATCGGTTAAATATCTAAGCATTGTGACTCCGCGCAAGAGTGCCTATCTGCATTGTAGATCCTTTGTTTCCGTCACGCTTTGTTCGCGACAGATAGGAGATCGTAAAATAGCGAGATCAATGTCGGCGAAATTCGCGTGGACCGTTGAGAATCGAATGAGAGTGACGCTATTTTTTTCTGCGGTCTAAAACTATTTGATTCTCGAATAGATCGGGCTTAAAAGCAAATCGGGAGTCCTGTCAATCAATGGCTCTTTGCGCAATCTTGCTGTACAGGGTGTCCCAGAATCTCCACTTTTAGCGTCACTGACGGATTGGAATATATTTTGATATCTCGATGATTCGAAATAATGAGACGTCTCTTACGTTTAAATGGGGATAAACATCCCGTTTTAATGCGCAAATAATAGATCGCGTTTCATTAAGCAAATTAATGATTACTGAAAATTAATAATTAATGATCGCAAAGGGCGCGTTATCGCCGCGCCGTTGTTCCCTTCGAAAATGCGGCGAACTGTTCACGCGGGGTACGTCAAACGCAATGTTCAACGCGCGTGAAATTTGCGGTAAATAACATGTTTATTTTATGCAACTGGTGTACAACGAATTATTTGTTGCGCGTGTGTCAAGACGTGGCGGATAGGTGGGAGTGCCTTGATTTTAATTACGCGTTTATGCAAAATCAGAGAAATAGATTCAACGGCGGGATCTCGATCGAGGCGTTTAGATAAAGTGAACGGTTATTATTAACGACTCGATTGCAGGTATACAATATGTTCCCAGGGGGGCTACTTCCAATGGGGACGGTCTCCGCGTTTCTCTCTGTCTCTTTCTCTCCTCGTTGCCTTTTTATTTCTATCCAACGTTGTCCTTTGTCTCGTTGGCACGTGAACGCGCGCACGAAAGAGCGACAGGCAGGCCGCGCCAGTTTCGTTTCTCGGCGATTAACCCCTCGCCCGATCGACGATAGCGATCTTTTACAAATGTTTAGCTAAACACGCCGCCTGTAAAAAGCGCATGTTACGCATAAATGCGCCGTATGGTCGCTGAGCAATCAACGCCGAGTCGAGTTACCTCGAGATCCCGCTTCGTTCCGTGAACCTGGCTATCAGTTTTTCTCTCCTCCTTCGTCCCTTACCTTGTACCTTCGCCTCTTCCTCTCTTTCTCTCTTCGTTTGTCTCCTCCGAGCGCGCCGTCGTCGGCGACAGGCCGTCTGGCTGGTTCTCGGGTCTCCTTCCCGGTATTATCACGTTAGATACAAAAATCGCAGGCAGCTCGTACGCACCACCGCGGTTGCTTTCTACCGGGAAAGAACGTCCGCCGTGTAGTTCTCCAAGAGGAGAACGTCTCGTCTCGTCCTACTCGCTTGTGCTCGATCTTAGCTATCAATTTCTTCCTGCTTCCCTCGTCCTCTCGTTTCCTCCCGATCTCCCTCACTTCTCTCTCTCTTTCTCTCTCTAGCGGATTGCATTACGTTGTGTCGGCGGCAGGCAGTCTGGCCAGTTTACTCTTCGGTGGCTAGTTCACCTCTCTCTCCTTCTCCCTCTGTCCCACTCCCTCTCTCTATTCTCATTCCTTTTCTAGCCGTTCATTCTTCTCTCGCGCACCTTCACCGTCGCTGCGCTACCCACGGACACGTTCCGTACCTGTCCCTCGCGCGTGTGCGATACCTGTCCTGTCTGCGTGTGCGATACGTTCCTCGGCTCCGACCGTCTCCTTCGCCAGCCAGTCCTTTAAAACCGGTACAGTACCGATAGAAAATATATATGCCGCCACGAACACGCCCTTTCGCCGTTTAATCGTTTTTCCCCCCTTTCTCGCGGATGGTTACACCTCGGCGCAATTAAGTCTCGAATTTCTATCGGGGTAGAATTCGATTAAAATGGACAGGGAAGTAAAACTTACTACTCCATCCTTGGGTTTCAATTTTTTTTTTATTTCCTATATAAATATGTTACAAAACGTGGACGCCGCCGCGCAACTGCGAGATCGTTACGTAATTGCTTTTTGTCGAGAAGTTTTACTTCGCGCGATTCATCGTTCGCAGGATTCTTTCTCTCTCTCTCTCTCTCTCGCGGGAGAAAGAGGGACAACGGCTCGTTTCGCAATGCGATCTCTATGCCCGATCATTCCGCGCCGTACAGTCCGGCTCGTTAAAAGTGAACGTTCTTGTTCCGCCTGTTTCCAGCGGGGTCGTATACGCGATTCGACGACGACGAGAGCGACGACGACGACGATTATATGTTACGCTGCGCCTATATGTAACGCACGCATACGGCGGCTAGATTGAAATCGGTACGGAGAAGAAACCGAGCCGAACTGGTTGCACATGAATGGGACCATAATCATGCGGGGACGACGAGTCGCATACGCTTAGAGGTTCTTTGAACCACTAGCAGGAGAAAGAGTGCAGACGCTTTTTCACCGCCTCTCCTCTTCGCGCTCGGCCGCGTTTGCGATATATAAATTCACGCCCGCCTCGAACGGATCGAGATCTTATCCGATCGTAAATGTCGGTCGATCTCGCGCTAATTCCGCGCGATCGCGGATCTGCAATCTTACGTTCCGACGCATTCAATGAATTACGTCGATTACGACCGAAACTATGGAGAAATAAAGCGCATCGTGCGAACTCATTTGCGGAAGAGAAAAAAATTCATTGGATTCTCTCTCCACGATTCTCGGATTTAATAATTTATTTAATTCTCAACTGTGGCCGTGGAGTTTCTGGAACTCCTATCATTTATTTTGTAACCATGCAACTTATTTTTTAAAAAGTTACGTTTTTTTATAAAAAAAAAGTTAATATAAAACGTGATTCTGTGTACAACTAATGCTGAAAAATACAAGAAAATACAAGCTCTCAACATACACGGAGAAAATTTTATATTAAAAATTACTATGTATGGCAGTAGCCGTGGACTATCGCTGGAATTATAAAAATTTTTACTATGTTTTTCATTGTATTACATAGTAAAAATTTTTATTATTCCAGCAATAGTCCACGGCTACTGCCATACATAGTAATTTTCAATATAAAATTTTCTCCGTGTAGAGTGGAGAGCAATTATTTTTATTTCCGTATTTTTTTTCATATCTATAAAAGTAATAGCCTCTACGATTTAACGTCCATTAGTGTGTAATTTTCATAACTAAGGATTAATTCGGAAATGCAGATTGAATTATTTCTTCCTAAAGGTATGTAAGAGAATTTTCCAACTTCCCACTTTGTAATTAGCAAGTTACGCGCGAGTAAATAAATACCCACGTGTGTCGGAGAATCAAATTAATAACAATCGGCATAACCGACACGCCGATTGTTACGCAATCCGCATGATATTTCATTTTGATTTTATCGAGAATCGCACGAGCCGGTTTCAACTTCTTTATTATCGCAATTTGCGGCGGGCAAAAGAAAAAGAAAAAGATCAACCTGCCGGTGACGTGGCTGAATTATTGCACGTCGCCGCAACTCGATTCGAAAGGACATGTCGTTGTCGTCGTCGTCGTCGTCGTCGTCGCAAGCATCGAGATATCTAGGTGAAGGTGTGCGATTAGGCACTTCGCGGACCGCGGCAGTGATACGTTTTCCAGTTTCGTTGAGCAACCGCGCAAGGCACGCATCGACGGGAGTTCTGCATCGCCCGCTCGCTCGCTCGCCTCGTTGCTCGATTTGCTACCGCACTTCACTTCACGATCCGATCCGGATCGATGGTGAACCACCTACTCGTTACCTGCATGCGCGTTACCGCATCGATCGCGCGATTAGTATGTCCATTATACGGATAGAGGAAAAGGTAATAGGAATACGCGCGATATATCCCATTATGTCATTGAACCGTAAAATGCGACGTTTAATTCTGTGGCTTGAATTTCACATGCGCGCAATATATCCCAGTGATACAAGCACGGATTACGCCGACCCGCGTCACGGATTTCAAATCTTTATGTCATTTCCGAAGATTCACAGCTTGATGTTCTAAGGATGCACTCTATTAAAGCCGGCTCCAGACGACATGGCCAATGTACGTCAATGTAAATAAAAAAATAAATAAATCGATAAGTAAAATATGAAAAATATGGCTAATTATGCATATTATGTAGATATCAATCATACTGCCTAATGGCCAATATTGGCCCAGCATTGATGTAGCCAATGCATTTGCCAACGACGTTGGCGTATATTAGCCCTGTCGTCTGGAGCCGGCTTTAGTGACACAAGTCGACACAAACGTCGTTTTATCTTGGCATTCAATGAGTAACAAAAACAGAACGACACTTGTATGAGTCATACAAGTGGAAAGCACCCTAAATCTCTCGATTGTTCTTTTAACAATCATTGTATGACGTAGACCTTATTGAAAATTCGTACGGGAAGGGGGGATATCGTGACGCGACGATTATCGCGAGTGCGACGATTGGCCCTTGTTACAGCTGACCTCAGACTCTCCCGTAACGCTCACCTTGACTCAAATCCCGCCGGAGGTGATCTCGTCGATCGCCGTCGCTGCACTCGCGGTGCCCGCAGCCCGCTCGAGCGCGGACTTGCCGCACCGAGTCTCCGCCGTTGGCTTCCCTACCTGTTGCACGTCGGACCAGGCTGGTTTTTCCTCGGGTTTACCTCCCCGTTTCCACTTTGCGTCGTCGAGGAGCTCAGCTGCCACGGAGACCGGAGTCGCGTCTGGAATTGCGGAGGCTGCGGACATCCGTTTAATCGCACTCGCGTCTTCTCCAAGCCAGTACGAATTCCCCAGTGAGATCTTGAACCTCTCCGCACAGCTCCCGAAATAATAGGTGCTTCGGAGGATTGTGTACCTCAGCCATCTCGCGAATGTTATTTTTACATTGTTTCGCTACGGTATCCGAGCCGGATTCCAAAAGAAACTCGAAATGAGTGAGATAAATGATGCACCGACGTAAAATAATAATCCGCATCTTCGTCCGCACTCGTTCTGTAATGGACAAAATAATTAGTAATTAAGAATAGAGTGTTTTCATTCCACGCAGCTACAGTCGCGTTTAATACGAACGTCCCGATCTTTCTTTGTTATCGTCTCGAATTACGCGGCATTGTTTATGAAAAATCGACCTCGATCTCTGCTCCCTGGGCGATTCTCAGGCTCTTTAAGTATTCGCGCGCACGAGAGCGCGAGGCGAAGATCCGTCGGACCTTGACGCCGCCGTCGATGCTGCTGCAGCGGCAGCAGCAGATTCCGCCCGCGGAGAATCGATTCCGTGCGCCGCGGAAGTCGGAACAAAGGAATCGATTCACCCAGTGGCGGCCACCTAATCCTCACAAAGCGCCTCACGTCGCCACGAAGTCGAAGTTTACTTTTCGTGCTCAAACATAACTCGGGGGCTTTCGGAAGCGCGTTTGCGCGACGGCGAACGTGGAGGCGGCGCGGCGGCGAGGCGAGGCAGGAACGAAAGCCGGGGACGGAGAAGGAGGGCGGGCCGGGGAGGGTTAAACACACATAATCCACCGTTTTCCGCTGTAACTCGTAACTCCCGCTCGTATTTTCTGTCGTTTCTCTCTCCGGTTCACCTTCCTCCTCTTTCCGCCTTCGCCCGCCGTCTCGCTCCACACACATTCGGCCTCCTCTCTCTCCCGAAATCCCTCCGCGGATAAACTATTTCTGTATTCCCGCGCGACGCGGTGCCCGACGAGAGATGGAGAGAGAAAGAGATGCAACGGCGTAACGCAGCGAACTGCATCTTGGAAACTTCGAGAGAATCGAGCACTGTCTTTGGCTTGGGCGATGCGGGCACACTCTTTTACGAGTTAGTGGCGAATTAATCTTGAAACAAGAAGGCTTTTTTCTCGTCGATAGAATTCGCTTGGACGAGCGAT